>ML782738.1:299740-310795 GCA_009831015.1 Picea engelmannii | reverse complement strand
TATAGGTACAAAGATGTTTTAAACCTAAAACGAAAATATTTGCATATGTCGTTCACAATACAGTTAGAAATAGAGTTTAATGGACTTACTCGTAAGTTCTGTGTATATTGTTATATACAGTATAAAGAAATCTTGCTAGCTTATATTCTTGTTTCCAGCCATAAAATAGATTGCAGATCTTCAGCGAAACATCTGAGCACGAAATTTTGTCTTGGAATACAAAAGAAAGCCCGTTTTAAGAGCATAGCACGTCTGAGAGAAGCTTATAGCGACGACGCAATCCAACTTTGGCGGTGTTTCTCATGGTAGAAGTACCAGGCAAGTTTCTGCAGCTTTCCGTAGACAACTTGCAGTCTTTTGGGAGACTCGACGGTTGGTTCTGCTTGCTCCCTCCTAATTTGACGCGGAGTTTAAGGCTACGCGGCTTGGCATTAACCTTTCTGGGTTTCTCGATGGCTACGCATGCAGGTTGCTTCATGGAATTTATGGATGGAGACCCGGACACAATTTCATTGCAGGCAGCTACTTTCTGGGCCTTCCCAATTCTCATCTCCTGCAATTCAATTCTCCTTTTGTGGCTCTGAACGTTCTCTTTTGCTTGGAAATCTAGGCACCAGTCACATACATTTATGCCCTCTAGTTTTAATTGATCGGAGTACAACCTGCTGCAATATCTGCAAGAATGGCTCCATAACTCACATATCAGCATTAAAATAACTAGTTTTATGCCCAAAAAAACACCGAACATTAAAGGCAAAGACCGAGTCTCACATGTGCTGAAATCGATGGTGGCATCTGTGGCATCTGAACAAGCGTTCCTGAAATCCAACGTCCCCACACATGCAGCATTCTCTTCCCTCGTGTTTCCCCGTACTCTTTCTGGAGTTACTAGCGATTTCCGTTCGTTCGTGATCCATTGCCGAGCGCCAGCGATTGTTTTCCAGGGTTGAATTCATGCCCCATTTACCCTGAGACCCCATCGTCTGTAAACATAATCTGTGCACGCGTTGAATATCAAAGCAGAGATCGAAAACAATTGAAAAGCACATAAACCACATCGTTGAAAAGCCGCAAGATTCAAGGAAAGGTTACTGCATTGGTTAGGTGATTAGGGCGTCGGTGGATCCTCTTTTCCAAACGCTGTCCAAGTTCAAAGTCGAGAGGTTATATGTAGCTGTTTGCGAGCGAGAAATGGTCGAGATTCCATGCCACCTGTATAGCTTGCAGCACGACAGAGTTGTCTTGTTACATACGTGTCGAGAGCAGCAGACACATCATCAGTTTCGGTAAATGAAAAATGCGCAGAAAAGGCAACTTTTCGTTGCTTCAGAATGTCATGTGGAACTGCTCAGATTAAACCGCAAGATTCGCAGAGGCGCAGTTATGCTTCGTACATGCAATAGACGCTAACAGCCAACACAGAATATCTTGTCAAGCGTGTCGTATGACAGTTGAGAAAACGCCGCCCTTCTTTTTCCCATCTGTACACTTTTGTTAGGGCTGAGCGCTGATGTGAGCTCAGCTCTGCCAATTCATTCTCTGATTGTTCATCAATGGCTTTCTAAATCCAGATTGGCATGTTATATATATTGACATTAGCGATTTACCTCAAAATGTGTGGAGAAGATATTTTGCTTTTGGATGGTACCTGCTCAGCATTTTTGTTTTTAAATCAATTTAGTCGTAGTAAATTGGCGCAGGAAGAGATAATTTGCAGAAGTCTCCCCTTCCCAAAACGGACAAAGAAAAAGGAAATCATATCTTAATGAAATTGTGGCTGTAAACAAGCGGTGGCTACGCCTTTCAAGGGAGAATAATTAAGTCGGTGCATCAGTGCGTAGCCGCAACTGGGCGTCGTGGACTGAACTATCCAGCGACTGATTGACAGTCGTCTCCAAAGAAAAATCTAATTCTGCTTTGTTTGTCAGGCAGGTTATGTCACCCTAACCACCCAACTTGCTTTCTTTCGGCAGACGAAGATTCCTAGGGTAGATAGAGTATTATTATTATATTATACTGCGGTAGCGTTCGTTCCTGCGTTGATTTTATATTAATTTACTTTGACTTATAAAAAAAATTAAAAACCTAATCTTATACATAAGCAATAACTTTTTTTATTTTTCAATATATAAAATAATGTATTTCTCTAACCACTTATTGGTTGATATGTTTGGAGTTTTATTAGAGTCTTTACGTGGTTGGAGGATCTATATTAGTTGGATATTTAACATGAGTCCCACTGATATATGAAATCCGCTGCAATTTACAAATAGCTCTTTTAACTGGGCTGTCACATTTTAGACTTTGGTTATCTAAATCTATGTTGATATGTTTTTTTCCATCGGGTAGGTCAATGCCACATTTGATGTCTCTATCAATCTTTTAAACTTACTTTTTCCTATCAATCTGATATTAGGTTGTCACCTTAACTTCTGGTTGTCACATCTTTATTCGATCAGCAATCGTTTGGTCTATAGTTAATTATATATAATATGAGTGTTTAAGAAGTTTTTTAGCAGGTAAACTTATGATTTCATGTAGATTTATGTGAAATCCAATAAAAAAAAATCAAAACTTGTCTTTAGTTGCTACCTTAGCATCTGGTTGTCACATCTCTATTCGACGAGTAATTGTTGGGTCTATATATTTGAGTAGTTAATTATATATAATATGAGTGCCCCAGAGGTTTTTCAGCAGATAAACTTATGATTTCACCTAGATTTATGTGAATTCCAACAAAAAAAAGACCAAAACCTAGAACAGTTAAACAACACCATTTTCCAAATGGAAGAAATATTGATGTAGACAAAACCTAAGTCGTCAAAATCAATTAACCCGCAGATAATTCTCAAGGGTGTGGTCGTCGCCATAAGCCACACCTGCAACCCCCCTCTGCTCACTCGTCCACCTTGGACCTTCCTCCTCTGTCCTCCCCCTGGGCGTGCATGGTCGAATGGTTTGACAATTTGGGCAATTCGCTTGGTTATGCACCTGAACTCAACGAGGATGTGCCTTCGACCCAACTGCTAGCTTCTCGCCCGCCCACTCCGACTGCTCCTCCTAGTCACTCCGCCTCCTCCCATGATTCTCCTACCTCTTTGCCACCCCCTTCACCTCCACCTTCACCTTCGCCTTAGCCTCCCTATGCACGGTGCGATGAACACATGGAGTTGCAGAGTGCAATTGCAATCATTCAGGACCTAGTCTTCGAGGTTCAATGCGACTTGGTGGATTTGTTGTTCAGATACAAGCTGCAGGAACGACGCGAGGAGTGCCTTGAGGCATTGATTTCCGTTGTACTTCACACGACTCCAGCACCAGGGATAATGGTCTGGTCTATGGTGTCAGCGACAAATGCGCATGGGAAGCAGACCCAATTGGACCCGGGTTCAAAATGACGACTGATGTCTGAGGTTCACAAAATAGTTTTTTGCCAATGGCATTCTGGTTTTACTCTTTTATTTCAACCCTGCGTGGCTTAACAGTTTTCAGGCATATAGGCTATGATAGGCACTTAGTTTTCAAACTGTGTCATGGATTGACAGATGGATGCATTGGTTTCCCACCTGGGCGATGCTGCCACCTCACTACATGTTTAAGTCGACAACTATATATTTTTTTACTGTGCAAGGTCCTTTTAATATAAATCTCTAACTTACAAAAAACAAATAAAAAAAATTGCAAGTAGAATAATTAGGTCGTTTATAGTCTATCACACTAGGTGAATCGTGAAATTTTTGAAGGTGTAAATCTTTGTAGAGTTTAATTAATACATGACATGGAATTTAATGATACAAAAATTACAAATTAGTAAATTTGATCCCTCTTAGTGCTTGCTTGATAGATCTTTGTTTAATACATGGTGTAATTAGCAAACTTCAATGATTCTAAATGGATCCCAACAAGTTAATGGTTGTAATTATGGTAATTAATGAAGGCTGGATCAATTATAAATGAGAATGCAAGTGTAAAATATGGAATGAGACTAATGAGAGAGAAAATGAAGAATTAAATAAAGAAAA
Organism: Picea engelmannii; assembly: GCA_009831015.1. Taxonomy (NCBI): domain Eukaryota; kingdom Viridiplantae; phylum Streptophyta; class Pinopsida; order Pinales; family Pinaceae; genus Picea; species Picea engelmannii. The sequence continues at coordinate 306,773 of ML782738.1, read as the reverse complement.
AAAAATTAAAATAGGAGAGAAAATTTGAGGAATGGGAAATGAAATTTCAAGCTTGTTTGCCTTCCCATTACCCCAACTCTTCCTTTCTATTCTTATAATTTTACTATGAAGGAGGGAGGATGCACAAAGTGTACCTTACATAATTGGTAGAGAAGGTTATTCAAAATGGATAGCTCACATGAGGATAGGCTCACTCAAATGATGGCTCAGTTACAACAAGAGCTGACAGAGAAGGAATAAGCATTGGAAAAGCTATAAGAAGTTGTCCAATAGCATTGAGAATCAAATCCACCTTCCATTGTTGCTCCCAAATCTATCCTCCTTCCATTTCCACTGCCAAATCCAATGGCATGAATGAGACAACTCTAGTATGAACACTTTCCGTAGACATTTCTCAAGAATATTTTGTTGAATTTGAAAAGCATACTAGAGGCATTAGTTCCAAGCTACTAAGGCAGATGGGACACAAGGGACAAGGGATAGGAAAGAGAATACAAGGCATCCTAAACCCCATTGGGCTAGGAAAGATAATACAAGACATCCTAAGCCCCATTATATTTGAACTAAGGGCCAATAATGAAGGCCTAGGTTTGAATGGTGGAAAGAAAAAGGCCACAAACAAAAGAACCACATTTGTGAAAGCAAAGGACATGGAAAAATTGGCCTACTCAATAGAAATAAGAGAAACAAAAAATGGTGGTAGCACACTATAACTCCATCCTTGTTTTGGCTTATTGCAGAAGGGTAGCGATGAAGAAAGTGCAAAGAATCAGCCTACACCAACACTTAGAAGAAATGGCAAGCCAATTAGCCAGGGAAAGAAGGAGAAGAAGACCAAGAGGCTTGCATCAAACAAGGTATTCCTCATTTCTCACTATTGTAGGAAGAAAGGTCACTACATTTCTAGTTTTTGGTACTCAAAGGCATGTTCATTCCATGGGAAGAAAGGCCACAATGTGGCATCTTGCTTGGAGAAGAAAGCCATATGCCACAAGATAGATTATTTTAAGAGGAGGAATGACAAGAAGACTTCTCCAAACCAACCATGAATTCAAAGAAAATGGGAGAAAAAAAGAGTATGCCATTAGTCCATATAGCAACACCAAGAAATTTTTCCACCACTACAAGTTGACTAGACATTAGGAAGAAAAGTGTTCACAACTTCATCTAGAGATTCATCATAGAAACCACACAACCAAGAGAAAAAAAATGAGAGTGAAGAGCACAGTTGGTGGCAACACAGATGTCCAAGGAATTGTGGCAACACAGGAGGTCTATATCACCATTGAAGAGAACAATTGGTTGATTCCAACAACCAAGGTATCCCTTCTTTGAGATGTATTGAACGTTGGTGTAGGGAGGTTAATGAAATTCCATCGTCTTCATGCTATCCAAATTTTGAGGTAGTCCCTTTCCCTAAAGGCCATATCCTATTGATGATTGTTACCTACAACCATACATGTGTCGAATTTGTCAAAATGTTTTAGTAGAAGAAAGTGCCAAGATTACACACCGAGTGTAGATTTTAACCTTGTACAATATTTTACTACAAACATATTTTCAATAAAAGAAAAGAAAAGACACAATGGAAAATACACATATTACGCAGAGATTTTTCCCCTAGAAACCCAAACCGGGAAAACCAACATATTCTACATTCATTCATAGTGATACATTGTTTACAGTACAATATACATATGGGAGCCAGCGACATCCAAAATCCTAACCCAATGACCTGAATTAGTCAACAACCCTAATTCCTTAACCGAAAATAGAAACCATCAGCAAAAACCATGTGCCAAAAAACCTCCCAACAATGGAGACGAAAATTGAGGAAAAAATGCGATAGGTTTCCCGAGGAAAAAAAATTATTGGGGGCGCTGCCCCCAAACCCCCCAAGAGGGTGCCTAACGACATCCTCTCAAACCCCTCTATGTACTCGGCACAACGTAGCTGAAACTAAAGCTAGTTGTGCAAATAACATAACACATACCCAACATTCTCCCACTTGTTGTTTTTTTTGCATACAGGGGGTTACAGGGTTACATAGTCAACAATCTAGGGAAGCAATGCACATGGATCCTCTACACCAAGAGGACTTCTCAGTGATCACAGATTTTGTTAATGAATTTGCAACATTCTTCAAAGTGTCCACCTTCATCAACAACACTTTCTTCTCTTCAACCATGTCTCTCACAAAGTGATATTGAATATCAATATTCTTTATCTTTGAATGATAAGATGGGTTCTTCGCCATAAAAATTGCACTCTGACTATCAAAATATATCCTTACAACTTGTTGTACCAACCCAATACCTGAACACGGTCTTTGTAACCATACTTCTTCCTTACTTGCATGAGTGGTTGTCATGTATTCAACTTTTGTAGTTGAAAGTGCCACTACAACCTGTCTTTTCCTCATCCGACTGATTGCTTCTCCAAACAGGTTAAACACATACCTGCTTCTAGATCTCCTATGATCTAGATATCCAACCCAATATACATCCACAAAGCCATGCATGTCCAACACTCTGTTGTAACACCCTATTTTCCCCAGCTTGTAAATATAACCGGATTGGCCAAGAACTATGGCAAACTCATAAATATGAATATGTGATGTAAATGGACCTTGAGGAAGAGGTCAATGAATGCGAATAAAATTTTGAATTTATTGCAGAACTGCTGAGAGGGGATGTGCAGAAAAGAGACCACGATGGTGGTGGAAGGCACCTGGAAAGGGGGCGTTAACTTCCACCGAGAATTAAATACCGTATTTGGACTCCACTGGCCCGAAGAACCAAAAGCGGCTCGCTAGCCCGGAAATTTAATGCCTTGCAGGCTGACAGGTTGATGGCTTAGTGAGGGATGGGGAGGTGAACCGCCTATCCAGAGAGTCGTCATGCCTGATCAATGCGAGGGTAATCGTGCCACACGTAACCTCGCGAGAGGATAAGGCATGGGGTAGAAGCGATTGCAGAGGGCAGACGCGAGGGGAACTCTGGCATTTTTTTTACGCAGAGTGAGTGATAACAGAGAGGAAGGATTGCAACCTTCGCTCTTGGTCACTGGCAGACAGAGAGACGCAATCTCACAACATCGTGGTCTAGGCTCGGCGGTGGCTAGTGGTAAATCCGTTGGGAGTCGCTATGCCTACGGTTGGGTGGAAACGAGCACCCCTCTCAGCAGTCGTACCCACTTCTGAAGTTATTTCTGATAAGTGTTTTGTTCATATTGCATCTTGAAATTCATATGCTGACATATATGCTCATAAACTGTGAAAGTGTGAACAATTACAGTATAAGAATGTCTGTGCAATGTTTTGATAAGTAATGTTAGATTAATGCTTATAAAAGAAAGACCACACATGGCTTATGTTGATAAATGAATTTAATTATGCATGAATTGAACCAAGTCAGACTTCTAGTCCATCCTCGGGAGTTTGTTTCCCCTTACCCGTCTCCAGGGATGCCCCGGAATAGATCTCATCACAGAGACTTTCCCTCCTTAGAAAGGTTCACCAAGAACCCAGAAAAAAGACTTGAACGCGCGAGTCTTAATAACCCTGTACGAGGAGGAATGACCCTCTTAAAATTCTGAAGTAGCAGCGTAGGGATAAGTAACGAATCGACGGATGAGATCCTATCGGAAAACCCATGGTCAATCACAACCGTCAGATTGACGAAAGTAGTAAGAGTGTTACACATCTTGCCCCTTTTTCCCTCTATATTCATGAATAGCGAGGAAATCGGGATTGTAGGTCCCCAAGGTCCATGAGAACATTTGGACCATTGATCTTTCCACATCCACAAAGTAGTGGAAGAAATGTGCAAGGTGGGATAGACCTGAGCCGTCAGATCGGCTGGAGAGGGAGACCTGGACCGTTGGTTTCTACATCCGGGGTGTACCAAGATAAGCATATAGAAGGGGGAGATCGACAACCATTGGATCTCATCCAGAAATCCCGTCGACCGTTGGATCAGGTTAAGATGCTCGAAGTTTAGTCTCTGGAGTGTGCTCAGGAAGAACGAATCTAGACCGTTAGATCTTGGTCCAATTACCCGTCAGTCGTCGGGTCGGACCGGAGCTGTCCAAGGGTTACCATCGAAAGTCCAGCCATCGGCATATCGGGATTATTGAGGACAAGAAAATCGAGACACTTCAAGTCTCGAAACGCTGGGAAGATCTGGACCGTCCGTTTGAGGATACATGTGGCGGAGATCGAGGTTTACTATTGGGAGTCGGGATATTGACATTCCCATGGATAGGAGATCGGGGAAGTCCGAAGTAAAAACTCCGATAAAATCTGAGCCGTCTGTTTGGGGAGACAGGTGTCAGAAATCTGTGGAGAGTCGGGATATTCGGCATCGGGAAATCAAGGTTCCTGAGGCCATGAGAATGGGGACATCACAAGTCTCGAAATCCCGAAGAAATCGGGACCATCCATCAGAGATGGATGCATGGAAGAAATCGACGCTGTCGGGGAAAGTCTTGACAGGAAGTGATTGATCGGCGTTTGGGTCATTGAGATATCGGGAATCCTGGTGACAATTTGTTTATGCATTTTGGAATCGCAAAGCTCGATACCCCGATGAGTGGGGGCCAGCTGTCAGCACATCAAAGAAGTGGGAAGCGCCACTGTGGGGGCCAGCTGTTAGCATAGTGGGAAGTCGGGATTCGAAGAATCGGGAATCCCGTGAGCCAATGCATTTTGGCATTAAAAACCCCGTAGCCCCGACGAGGGGTAAGACTGCGGTCACGAGGATCATGGTCATGTGAGATAGGAGCCTAGCCAGGAGAGCTAGTGTGTAAAGGGCGCGTCGGGATTCGAGGAACCGCGAGTCCGGGGGACGTTTGCATTTCGACATTGGAAAGTCTGAAACCCCAATGGAGGATAAGGCTGTGGTCTCATGAGAGCGGTCATATGGACCAGAGGGCATAGCCCGGAGGGGATAAGGCCGGAAGAGAGCTCATCGGTGATTAGAGAATCGAGGGCATAGGAACCCTCGTCATTAGAAAGGACAAAACCCCGAAAACCTGAAGTTTTCATCAGGGAAAGACCACGGTTATGTGTAGAGAGCCGTATAGGTGAATGAAAGACCCGTTGCTCAGGGTTGGCATTTCACTGATGGAAGCTTCGGGGATTCTCATTGTTGAGAACTAAACGAAAAAGTTTGATTTAGGTAGTGGGTATGTCACAAAGTGGTATCAGAGCATGGTTACAACACTTGGCTTGATTGGGCTCATGCACGAGTCACGCACTACGAGGAGTAACCCCCTAACTTGACTCTCTGGTCCAGGATTAAAAACTTGGAAAATGAGAACCCGTTTGTGTATGCATGTGAAAGAGTTATGACTTTATGCGCAAATTATAAAAATGAATTTAACTCTTGACTAATAACCAACGTTTGTCTTTTCACTCGAGTGGACAATCTACCGCGGGAATCTACAGACGCAGAGTATGGTGACTCACCAAGAGGTTGGAGAAGGCTCCCACAACAGAGACGAAGAGTCTAACGAAAGAAGAGCATTAGGAACCCCTCCAAACCTAGCCGAGACTGTGAGGAGTCTCATGGTTGAATTGCAAAGTTGCAAGGCTGACAATGAAAGGATGATGAAAGAACAAGAAAAGCAAACCGAAATTAATGCAGTTTTACTGTAGAGCTTATCCAACCTACAACGACAAATGCAGCATGAACCTGAGATGCAGAATCATGGTCGTATCAGTGGCCATACTGAGGAAAGCACGTCAAGAAAGGTCCACCCTAGAGGTAAAGGACCAGTGCCAGACGATTCCACTGAGAAGGAAGCTGGCGATTCAGAAGGCTCTTCCAACAGCAGGACCAGTTCCTATTCTCAAAAGAAATAGAAGAAGCAAAAGACTTCCAAGAGTCATAAGTTTGAGGAATTCAAAAAGGCCAAACCTCCCTCCTTCGATGGTGAGATAAAGAAGGGAGAGGAAGCTGAGGCCTGGCTACTGGGACTGAAGAAATATTTCAGAGTCCATGATTTTTTAGAGAATTTGAAGGCCCGAGTGGCCACTTTCAATTTGAATGGAAAGGCTTTCATCTGGTGGGAAGACCTTAAGAATATGAATGGGGTCCGCGAGGAGGATTTGTCTTGGAAACGGTTCGAGAAGTACTTCCAGAAGAATTATTTGTCAGAAAGATATTTCGATGAGAAGGCTAAAGAGTTCTATGAACTTAAACTGGGACAACTTACTATGGAGGAATATGTCAACAAATTCCTCTACTTATTGAGATATGTACCCTACATCAAAGCAGAGAAGGCGAAGGCACAACGCTTCATCAGTGGGCTACCCAAAGAATACCGGAACCGAATCGAATTCGACAAGCCAAAGACCTTAGAAGACACTATACGAAAGGCAACATATTGTCATGAACAATATGGACATCGGGCAGAGTCTCGTGGAGACTGGAAACAGAAGAATGGTTCAAAATTTCAGAAGAAGGGGAGCAAATCCTCAGGATTTAAAAACTACAAAAAGAACCCCAGAATGAACTTCCCAACCCGGAGTGTACTCCAACAGAACTTTCCCTCGATGGACGGAAATAAAACTTCTGGACCTATACCAGTAAAGACTGATAACCCAAAGAGGAAACCTTTGGAATGTTGGGATTGCGGAGGAGAGCATCTCCGGAGAGACTGTCCACACCGACAACAAAATAGTCGGAAATTTTATAACCTTCAGGAAGCGACCATAGTCAACGATGTGGCAAGGAGTGTGCCACAGATTTATGCAGCCTTGGATAATAACCAAGCTGACCACCAAGCCTTAGTGGTGGAAATAGAAGGTATGATTTTCAACCACCTAGTGTCTGTTTTGATTGACCCTGGTTCAAATTTGAGTTATATAGCCCCTAGAGCTATTAATAAGTGTAAACTACAGCCACAGAAGCAAACTAAACCATGGTTGGTACAGTTAGCCACTGGCACTAAAAGAAAGGTGGTAGAGGCCATACCAGCCTGCCAATTAATGTTGGGTGAATTCCCCACCCAAGCAACCCTTAATGTA
>ML782738.1:270665-296786 GCA_009831015.1 Picea engelmannii | reverse complement strand
AGAGTGGGACCTGTAGCCTATCGGCTAGCACTTCCTCCCACAGTAAAAGCACATAATGTTTTCCATGTTTCATTATTGAAGAAATATGTACATGATGCTAATCATATAATTGACTGGTCTGTGATCCAGGTCGAACCAGAGGGAGAATTTCTACCAGAACCCCAATGCATACTGGACAGAAAGGAAACCCTGCTCCAGAACAGAACCATTGCACAGGTCAAGGTGCAGTGGAAACATTTTGGCCCAGATGAGGCTACATGGGAAATGGAGGATGCCATGAGATAGGCATATTCGATTTTGTTTACTTCTGTACATGCAATTCATGTTAGTAGATAAGAACATCGAGGACGATGTTTCTTTTAAGGGGGAGGGAATTGTAACACCCTGTTTTCCCTAGCTTGTAAATATAACCGGACTGGCCAAGAACTATGTAAAACTCATAAATATGAATATGTGATGTAAATGGACCTTGAGGAAGAGGTCAATGAATGCGAATAACATTTTGAATTTATTGCAGAACTGTTGAGAGGGGATGTGCAGAAAAGAGACCATGATGGTGGTGGAAGGCACCTGGAAAGGGGGCGTTAACTTCCATCGAGAATTAAATACTGTATTTGGACTCCACTGGCCCGGAGAACCAAAAGCGGCTCGCTGGCCCTGAAATTTAATGCCTTGCAGGCTGACAGGTTGATGGCTTAGTGAGGGATGGGGAGGTGAACCGCCTATCCGTAGAGCCATCAGGTCTGATCAGTGCGAGGGTAATCGCGCCACACGTAACCTCGCGAGAGGATAAGGAGTGGGGTAGAAGCGATTGCAGAGGGTAGACGCGAGGGGAACTCTGGCATTTTTTTTACACAGAGTGAGTGATAGCAGAGAGGAAGTATTGCAACCTTCGCTCCTGGTCACTGGCAGACAGAGAGACGCAGTCTCACAACATCGTGGTCTCAGCTCGGGGGTGGCTAGTGGTAAATCCGTTGGGAGTCACTACGCCTGCGGTTGGGTGGAAACGAGCACCCCTCTCAGCAGTCGTACCCACTTCTGAAGTTATTTCTGATAAGTGTTTTGTTCATATTGCATCTTGAAATTCATATGCTGACATATATGCTCATAAACTGTGAAAGTGTGAACAATTACAGTATAAGAATGTATGTGCAATGTTTTGATAAGTAATGTTAGATATATTCTTATAACAGAAAGACCACACATGGCTTATGTTGATAAATGAATTTAATTATGCATGAGTCGAATCAAGTTAGACTTCCAGTCCATCCTCGGGAGTTTTTTTCCCCTTACCCGTCTCCAAGGATGCCCCGGAATAGATCTCATCTAGAGACTTTCCCTCCTTAGAAAGGTTCACCAAGAACCCAAAAAAAGGACTTGAACACGCGAGTCTTAATAACCCTGTACGAGGAGGAATGACCCTCTTAAAATTCCAAAGTAGCAGCGTAGGGATAAGTAACGAATCGACGGATGAGATCCTGTCAGAAAACCCATGGTCATTCACGACCGCCAGATTGACAGAAGTAGTAAGAGCGTTACACATCTTGCCCCTTTTTCCCTCTCTCTTCGTGAATAGCGAGGAAATCGGGATCATAGGTCCCCAAGGTCCATGAGAACATTTGGACCGTTGATCTTTCCACATCCACGAAGTAGTGGAAGAAATGCGCGAGGTGGGATAGACCTGAGCCGTCAGATCGGCTGGAGAGGGAGACCTGGACCGTTGGTTTCTACGTCCAGGGTGTACCAAGATAAGCATATAGAAGGGGGAGATCGACAGCTGTTGGATCTCATCCAGAAATCCCGTCGATCGTTGGATCAGGTTAAGATGCTCGAAGTTTAGTATCTGGAGTGTGCGCAGGAAGAACGGATCTAGACCGTTATATCTTGGTCCAATTACCCATCAGTCGTCGGGTTGGACCGGAGCTGTCCGAGGGTTACCATCGGGAGTCTAGCCATTGGCATATCGGGATTCTCGAGGACAAGAAAATCGAGACACTTCAAGTCTCGAAACGCTGGGAAGATCTGGACCGTCCGTTTGAGGATACACATGGCGGAGATCGAGGTTTACTATCGGGAATCGAGATATCGACATTCCCATGGATAGGAGATCAGGGAATTCCGAAGTAAAAACTCTGGTAAAATCTGAGCCGTCTGTTTGGGGAGACAGGTGTCAGAAATCTGTGGAGAGTCAGGATATTCGACATCGGGAAATCGGAGTTCCTGAGGCCATGAGAATGGGGACATCAAAAGTATCGAAATCCCGGAGAAATCGGGACCGTCCATCAGAGATGGACGCGTGGCAGAAATCGGCGCTGTCGGGGAAAGTCCCGACAGGAAGTGGTTGATCGACGTTTGGGTCATCGGGATATCGGGAATCCTAGTGACAATTTGTTTATGCATTTTGGAATTGCGAAGCTCGATACCCCGATGAGTGGGGGCCAGCTATCATCACATCAGAGAAGTAGGAAGCACCACTGTGGGGGCCAGCTGTTAGCATAGCGAGAAGTCGGGATTCGAAGAATCGGGAATCCCGTGAGCCAATGCATTTTGGCATTAAAAACCCTGTAGCCCCGACGAGGGGTAAGACTGCGATCACGGGGATCGTGGTCATGTGAGCTACGAGCCTATCCAGGAGAGCTAGCACGTAAAGGGCACGTCGGGATTCGAGGAATTGCGAGTTCGGGGGACGTTTTCATTTTGACATTGGAAAGTCCGAAACCCTGATGGAGGATAAGGCTGTGGTCTCATGAGAGTGGTCATATGGACCAGAGGGCATAGCCCGGAGGCCATAGCCCAGAGGGGCTAAGGCCGGAAGAGATCTCATCGGTGATCGGAGAATCGAGGGCATAGGAACACTCGTCATTAGAAAGGATAAAACCCTAAAAACCTGAAGTTGTCATCAGGGAAAGACCACGGTTAGGTGTAGAGAGCCGTATAGGTGAATGAAAGACCTGTTGCTCAGGGTTGGCATTTCGCTGATGCAAGCTTCAGGGATTCTCATTGTTGAGAACTAAACGAAAAAGTTTGATTTAGGTAGTGGGTATGTCACATCTGTACAATCCTGGTCTTCCTTGGTAGCACAATCCATAGCTAGTAGTGCCACGCAAATGCTTGAAATCCCTTTCTACTGTTGTCCAATTCTCCTTCCCTGGTTTTGAAATATACCTCCTCAAAAATGTGCAATGTATGCTCTAGTACAAACCATTGCATACATCAAACTGCCAACTGCACTTGCATATGGAACATGAGACATGTCCTCCTCCTCTTCCTATGCCTTGGGACACTAATCTGCAAATAAATTTACACCAAAAGGAATATGGATATTTACCGGTTTGCATTCCTGCATATTAAACCTCTACAATATTGCCTCGAAATATTTTCTCTAATTTAACCAGAGTTTCCTATTTTTCTGATCTCTTTTAATTTCCATGCCCAAAATGAAATTTGAAGCAACAAGATCGTTCATGTCAAATTTAGAGGACAATTCAGTTTTCACATCCTGGATAATCTCGTTTTTTCCTATCAACAATATGTCATCCACATACAAGACCAAATAAATCAAATGATCACCAATTAATTTAAAATATAGACAATGATCCTCTTTACTTCTTGTGAAACCAAGTCCCAACATATAAGTATCAAAGTTTTGATACCACATCCTTGGTGATTGTTTAAACCATACAGAGACTTTTTCATCTTGCATACCAACTCCTTCTTTCCCTTCACAACAAATCCTTATGGATGCTTTATATATATTTCTTCTTCCATATCCCCATGTAGGAATGTTGTCTTTACATCCATCTATTATAATTCAAAATCAAATGCAACAACAACATATAACAAAAATCTTATAGATGTTAACTTGGAAACAAGAGAAAAAATCTCACCGAAATCAATTCCCTCAACCTGAAAATAACCCTTTGCTACTAACCGAGCTTTTTATTTCTCCACTTTTCCTTATGCATTCAACTTCTTTTTAAATACCCATTTTCTACCAATAGGATTTCTTCCATTCGACAAATACACTAGATCCCAAGCCTCATTCTTATCTCAAGCTTCCATTTCTTCATCTTTGGCCTTTTTCGAGAGCTTTACATCCTCTGAATCCATTGTCTCCTTGACATTTCTAGGATCATCATCAGTAATAGACAAAACAAAATTTGAATGGAAATCAGATGGAGTATACCTTTCCAGTAGCTTTCTTTCTCAAACGAATCTCCTCAATACTGGAGTATGCAGATCTTCTTCTTCTTATTCATGTTCTTCTATGTAGTCTGATTCATCATCATTTAAATCAAACTCTATTTTCTTTAGTTCTTCCTTACTTGGTAGGACTTCCTATTTAACAACATCCTTCATTTCTCTAAATACCACATCTCGGATATACACAACCTTCTTAGTTTCTGGGTTCCAAATCTTAAAACCTTTTAGACCATCTTTATACCCAATAAAGATACATGTTTTAGCCTTCTTATCTAGATTACTCATGTTTTCCTTTGGAACACGAACATAGGCCTCACAGCCAAATACCTTGAGATGTGTGAGAGAAGGTTTATTACCATTTGATGCCTCTTATGGAGTCTTGTCATCCAACACTGATGAGGGTGATCTGTTGACCAGGTAACATGCAATACCCATTGCTTCTGCCCATAATTCTTTCCCTAACCCGACACCACTAAGCATGCACCTTGTTTTTTCCATCAACGTCCCGTTCATCCTTTTTTCAACTCCATTCCGTTGAGGTGTATATGGAGTAGTCTTCTGCCTTGTTATACCACACTTCTTACATAATTCTTCAAATTTATTCTGGCAGAAATCTATGCCATTATCTGTCCTCAACACCTTAATTCTTTTCTCTGTTTGATTTGCAACAAGAGTATTAAACTCTTTAAACATGTCAAAGACTTCATATTTCTTCCTGAGGAAATATATCCAAGTATTCCTCGAGAATTCATCTATAAATGAGACATAGTATCCATATTTTCCCAATGATGGAACCAACACAGGTCCAAACACATCACTATGAACTAGTTGTAAAATTCCTTCTTCCCTCGTTGCACCAGAGGGGAATCTTACCTGATTTTGCTTCCCATATACAAAATGTTCACATAAATCAAAATACACAGAGAATTTAAACATAACTTCAACTAAACATTTACCGTGTAGTAGTTGAAAATATGCCCCAGTCTTTGATGCCATAGCATAACCTTTTCTCCAGCGACTGTAGGAGTTCTTTCTTCTTCAACTCGGATATCATGAACAATGGAACTATTACACCCATCACTAATAGATTTTTTTTGCATCTTATACAGAGTTCCAAACCAAAATCCCTTCAACAATACCATTCCTCCTCAAATCATCCTACAGGTTTCCTTTTCAAATATTGTTTTTATTCATGCATCATCCATTTTACTTACAAAAGTCAAATTTCTAGTCAAACCTGGGATGTGTAGAACACCAGGTAGTGTTCTAATTCTTCCATATATGAGTCTCAACTTGACTTTTCCTCATCCTATGATTCTAGTTGTCGAGTCATCACCTATAAAAACATTGCCTCCATCATACCTTTCATATTCAAAGAAACAATCCCTGTGGGGAGTCATGTGAAAGGATGCACCTGAGTCAACCAACCATGCCTCATGATCTGCATGTGTGCTTGAAGAATCCAAGTACATATCCACTCCTTCTTCCTTGGATGTATTTTCTTCTGTAGAAGGAGCTTCTTTAGATCCCTTCTTTTTCTCAATTTTGGATCTACATTGCTTCTTGTAGTGCCCTTTTTTTCCACATATCCAACATACTTTTACAAACTTTCCAGAAGATTTAGATCTACCATTAGACTTAGATCTTCCACTTGAGGACTTAGATATATTTTTTCACTGGGAGCGTCCTCTAGAAAATAATGAATCTGTACTTTGTCCTTCCATTTTCTTCCATCTCATCTCCTCCGATAACAAGGATGAGACCACTTCATCAAAATTCAAGGCAGTTGTATTACTACCGATGGCCACAACCAGACTATCCCACGAGTCTGGTAAAGAGCAAAGTAAAGTGATACACTTATCTTCATCTGAAATTTAATCTCAACAAATACTAACTGACTTACCACAGTATTGAAGGCATTCAAATGCTCTACCACTGAGTCTCCATCTCTCATCCTCAGGTTATACAACTTCTTTCTCAGGAAAAATTTATTTACTAGGGAATTAGACTGATACAACTTCCCCAACTTATCCCATAAATATTTGGTTGTAGCTTCCTATGGCAAATTCAATAATATTGAATTTGAGAGACACGGTCGGATTTTGCGCTTCGCCTTCTGATCCAAATTTTTCCAGTCATATGTTGAAGTTCATGTAGGTGCAGTACCTGGATCCACCACGATCCACTGATCTCTATCCACCAACAAATCTTCCATCTTGAGCTTCCACAACTCAAAACTTTTTCCAGTAAACTTCTCAATCTCCATTTTCGAACTGTTGGCCATTTCTTTTCACTTGAAAAATCAATACCATAAATCTCCCACTGTAACAAAGCTTCTCACAGTCCCGAGCCAAACTCTTGACTACAAATGTGTCCCCCTGAAGCCAACAAAGCTCTGATACCAAATGTAGATTTTAACTTTGTACAATATTTTACTGCAAACAAATTTTCAATAAAAGAACAGAAAATATACAATGGAAAATACACATATTACACAGATTTTTTTCCCCTGGAAACCCAAATCGGGAAAACCAACATATTCTATATTCATTCATAGTGATACATTGTTTACAGTACAATATACATATAGGAGCCAACGACATTTAAAACCCTAACCCAATGACCTACATTAGTCAACAACCCTAATTCCTTAACCAAAAATAGAAAACCATCAGCAAAAATCCGGTGTCGAAAAACCGCCCAATAATGGACATGCAAATAATTTGAGGAGACATGAAAAAGAAGGCAAACATGTGACACATTTCCCCCGAGGGAATTTTTTTTCTTGGGGGCACTGCCCCCAAACCCCCATGCAATGTAGAAGACACTAGAGCTAGTTGTGCAAAGAATATAACACATACTCAACGAGGAGGTCATTCAAATGATGTTGTTGCTAGAAGAGAGTGGTTTTAGGAATGTGTGATAGTCGTCAAGCTAATGCTATATTCACTCGATCTTACTAATCCCTTAAGGAGTGATGTAACCACAAAAAAAAATTCCTTTAATACCACTTTAGAACCTTCTAAATAGTGGGGCTTTCTATTCGCATTCAACAAGCTCCCTCCAAGCCCTATGATCACTTCATTTGATTGGAATAATATAGCTAAGGCTCACCTTCGTTCGTTTACACCCTTCCAATTAAGGTTTGAAGTTAATTCTTGAAGGATTCAATGTTATAATTTTATCCTCAAATGCTTGAAAGGTTTGGGTTCTCCAGATATTGGGTCGGCTACCAATCAACTACTAGATTTTGATGGAAGACCTAGTCAACCCTTAGGGATCTTCTTTAGCTTCCTATTTTGTTAGGTGGGAAGACTATATTAGTAGATGTTATAGTTATGGAAAGTTCATTGAACTTCAATATTCTCCTTTGGAGTTATTATGTATATTCTATTAATTCTATGGTGTTTATGATCTTTTGTGGGATGCATTTTCCTCACTATGGAAGCACTATGACTATTGATCATCTTACATAATTTACTAATCATGATCCTAATTTAGCTTTACTCCATGTTGCCCATTGTATTTTCTAGTGTTTCAATAAACAATACCCTAATAGGGTGAATTATTTGGCTAGCCCCATCTGACTAGGGGTTAGAGAATCTGAGGGGCTTCACTATTATAGGCACGTGGAGGCTCAGGACTAGGGCACATGGCCCTGCATATGACCCTGCGACCGAGAGTTTTGGGTTGGATCGAACAGTTAGGGGGCCAACGCATAGCGCTTGGCCACATGGAAGCGCCATATGACCAACGGCCTGGATCACAAGGGGGCTACGCCATATGACCAGGGGCCTAGATCACAAGGGGGTTGTGCCCAGAGATGCACCTAATTTTGGGTTTTCAACCTTATAATAAGATTTTAATTGATTTTTAAGCCTGTTTTGGGAGATGTTTTCCATTATTGGAGGATTTGGAGCTCCTTTTGAGGCCAGATCTTGAGGGGAAGTTGGGAAGTTGTTGCCAACTTAAAACCTATATAAACCAGAGGTTCTTGGCATCTTTAGAGAGGTTCAGAGAGGGAGAAATGTTGAGGAATTTGACAGTTAAAGCCAATTTTATGCAGGGAAGCTATTGAGGATGGCAACTTTGTGGGCCATTTCCGGGAGCTTCATTCATCTATTTTCAGTTTCGTCAGTTGTGTTGGGTTCTTGAGGTCTAGCATAACACAGACAACCCAGTTTTTAATCCATTTGACATTTTTATGATGTAATTTTGAAGCTTTGAAGAGAAATAAGAAAGCCTCACCCACTGAGACAAAGGCCCGAAGACGCAGGCGATATTGCCGAACTCCGTTAACAACTTTTGTTGTTATGGTTTGTTGATTCTTTGTGCTTATTTATAGATTTGTATACCTTATTATGGCATCCATATTACATCATTAATTCTTCCTTCTTTCTTCAATTCCTAAATGGTTAATGAAGTCGTGTTTTAAATCTCTTGGAGATTTTTCAAATATCCCACCTATGAAAAATAGATGTACTCCATTGTGCAGGCATGTTTACAGTGGAAGCATTATATTTTTGGAAAGGAAACAATCATCCACACTAATCATGGGCCTATGCAATTCATGTATACACAAGGAAAGTTATAGAATGACCACCATCAGAAGTGTTCCACATACTTGCAATAATTCCACTTGAACATCAAGTACAAGAAGGGTGGCACCAACCATGTTACAAACTACCTTAGTTGATCCTTGGTTGTGGCACTAACCATGGTTCTTAACTCATGTGGGAATGAGACCTTTAGGTGGCCACAATTATACAACAATGACTCTGACTTCACCGCTACCTATTAGACATTGAGTGCAACAAAACAAGTTCTATACTTTCATCTCCAAGATGGAATGCTATGCCATCTGGCCCATCTCTGTGTTCCCTCAAGTGAACATGAGAAGTTAATTTGGGAATCTTAGTATAGTCGGGTGGCATGACACTTTGGCATGGAAAAAATAGTGGAAATACTAAAAAAATATTTTTATTGGCCGAAGCTTCGACAAGTTGTTAGCAAGTATATCATATCATGCACTACCTGTGCCATTTCCAAACTTGTGATTAAGAAGCAGGGGATATACACCCCTCTTCCTACTCTTGATAGGACTTGGGAGTCCATATACATGGATTACATGTTCGTTCTACCTTCAACCAAGCATGGAAATGACTACATATTCGTGGTTGTTGATCGATTCTCTAAGATGGTATTTTTAACACATTGCAAGAAGAGTATCATAGTTAAGGCCACTACTAAGATATTCTTGAGCGTTTTTGGGTTCATTTCAAGCTACCATAGACTATTATTTTAGATTGTGATAGTAGGTTCTCAAGTACATTCTAGTCCAGTCTGTGGTCATTGATGGACACCAAGATCACCAAATCAACTTTCTTCCACCCCTAAACCAATGGAAATATGGAGATAGTACATGATGACTATTCATATCGTGAGAATGTACAACTCCAAACATCCCCGAACATGAGATGAAAGTATTCCTTATGATTAAAATAGCTAAAACCGAGCCCTTCATAGGTCTACTGTCCATAACCGTTTTCAGGTGTGCTTGGGGTTCCATCCATTGGCCCCAGTTGACGTATATTTTCCCATTGCATCCACACATGATGAATCTATCCATGCTCAAATTTAGGCTCACATAAGGAAACCATATTCGTTGAACAAATTCATCACATCCACCAACAAGTCCATGCCATCTTGTAGAAAGCTAATTCCAAGTACAAGTAGCATCATGACCAACATTGAGTTCCACAAACATTTCAGGTTGGTGATAAGGCTTGATTACATTTGCAGAAAGAGTGCCTTGAAGGACCCCATCGCAAGATTCTCCCACTTCGATATGGGCTCTACACCATCACTAAGGCTATAGGTGAGAATTATTTTGAATTAAGTATTCCCCCATTCATTGGCCTGCATCCAGTCTTTAATGTGGATCTTCTTCACCCATATTCTCCACTTCTAATGGACACCTTAGAGGTAGATGAACACTTGTCCCCTAGAAAAATCAATCGTGAATGCCTTGAGCATACTATATTTGATCGAATCAGGGATACATAGATGAAAGACATCTTCCAACATAACATATATCTTTATTGGGTTGTCAAAACAAGACAACTTCTTCACTAAGGAAAGTGGCTCACCAGGAACCAAATTCAATTAAAGTTTCCCCATATGATGAGGGAACTTTATGCAATGGAGACCATATCTTCCTAATGGGGAAGGATTGATCTAGGTGGATACCAGTGGCTTCCTACCTCTTCCATTGACTCAATG
Organism: Picea engelmannii; assembly: GCA_009831015.1. Taxonomy (NCBI): domain Eukaryota; kingdom Viridiplantae; phylum Streptophyta; class Pinopsida; order Pinales; family Pinaceae; genus Picea; species Picea engelmannii. Next base: position 286,301 of record ML782738.1, on the reverse strand, counting down.
TTTCTCTATATTATTGGTAGTTTGTCTATGTTTTTTCAGGTCCTAAATATTCGGGGCCATTTTAAGTCCCTAAAATATGTTCTTTGGACATTCGAGAGGTCGAGGGTTTCCATGGAATTCTCTGGCCCCAACAAGATATCATGCACCCTAAACAAAGATTGTATGTAAGAGTTGTACCCCTTAGACGTTGACATATCAACTAACCTACCTCGGGGCCCACAATACTTTTGGTGTTTCATCTTCCAAGGTCAGGGTTTTGATGTTTATGATTTTTTTCTCTTTTTCTTTTCCAATTCATGATAAAAATCCCTTTTCGACCTCTTTTTAATCATCTTTTTGTGAATGAGCATAGATGGCATATCTTTGTATTTAGAGATAATTTACCACCATTCTAGCCACTTTGTGTTCCATAGTAATATACTTTTGCATTCATTAATAGAAGTTGGATTTCATTTTATTGCTGGAATCTCTATTATATTTTTGTGTGTGTTCGATTTCATTCTCAATATAATCTGGATCAACTGGAAAAGGATGATAAAATTTGTGGATGACTACATCTAATTATTTATTAACAAGGTGGAGACCCTAACCCCCTTGGTTATATTCATCTAATTATTTATTAACAAGGTGGAGACCCTAACCCCCTTGGTTATATTCATCTAATTATTTATTAACAAGGTGGAGACCCTAACCCCCTTGGTTAGATTAAAAAAAAAACTACCTTATCATATGAGACTGATAGAAATAATGAGATGATGAGGGTATAGGTTGAAAACACTTAGTGATCTACTGGGGGCACCTCAGTCTCCTTTAATGTTATCTCTTACGGTGGGGGTCACATACCTTCTTTGTCCCCCTCACTTGGTAATGCTTTCCAGTAGCCTATCGGGCCAAGTGCTAAGTAAATCTTGTTTAGAGCAGGCAGTTTAGGACCTTCATCTTACACTACGCCGGTGGGATCCATGTTGTTCTCTTTGTTTGGTGTGTTTGGTAATAATGCCTTTTCTTTGGTTGCCATCTCGGCTGGGGGAAACCCCAGTTTTGGACAACAGAATCCTGTGCAGGGTACTATTCCTATACAGGGGGCAAGTACAAATTTTTTCTCCTCACAAGGACTTTGGAATCCTTGGCAGGGATCAGTTCCCTTGCAAGGGATGTCGGTCAGGGGAAACCCCTTCCATGGTCAAAGGAACCTTGGGCAGGGCTCTGCAACTATTCCCATCGGATCGGATGGGGGAATCCCCTTCCAAAATATTTGGAACACAACGCAGGGAGAAATCCCCGCCCAACCCATGTCATCCAATTACAGGAATCAGCCGATGAAATCCCAACAAACACATTTTCTGTACACTGGTCAATGCCATGGTGTCTACCAGAATCCTGGCCAGCAACCCAACGTTTCCTAGCAACCTGGTGCCAGTCAAAATCCAGGTCCCTTTTTCCTGTACATAGTACCCAACCCAAACTACCATTTCTAGCAAGTCTACATCTGCCAGACTTGTCAAGGTTTCTTAACAACCTGATTTTTCATGATCCTCATTGGCCCCCCATGACAACTAAGTTTCCCTTGAATATTCTGAAATTCAAAGGCAAGCCTAGCGAAGACCTGGGTGATCACGTGACAAATTTCCACCTATGGTTCTCATCAAAATCACTATGAGACAACTTCGTACAATTGCGCCTGTTTCAATGCACTCTTATCGGGGGTGCCATGAAATGGTATATTGAGCTTGATCGCTCAAGGTATTCTTACTTTAGCGACTTGGCGATGGTCTTCCTAAAACATTTCCAGGTACCTCTGAGATACGATGACAACACTGAGTTGCTGGCCAACTTTGAGAATATTAAGGTCGATCATATCTCAGATCACATTCGAGAATGATGGCATTGGAAGATATTGATTAAGGTACAGGTCCCACCAGATTTCTTGTTGGACTGGTTCCTGAAGTCTTTGGTACTAGTTTTATCCAAGGATGTAGCAACTTCGGGAGTGTTTTCAGAGGAGTAGGTGATAATGATAGCGCAATAGTCCAAACTGATTTACTCTCAGTCTGGATTACTCTATGATATCTTTCCAGATGCGCCACAGTCCATCCTCGACAAGGCCAAAAACAATTTTGGACCACATGCCAATGGCATAGTTGGTTCATCACAAAGAAAGTCCAATGATCTATTGTCAAATAAATTGCAACAATTGTTGATACAATAGACAACGACCAGCTAGACCTCTGGTTCGAATGTTCCCCCTCCCTAAACATCGAATGTACATAGTGTGCAGTCGATGAACCCAAAGGCCAAATAGCATCCTGAAGGAAAGAAAAAACAACGAAACAAGAAGGGTAAAGGGGATAAGAAGGATAATAACAATGATAGCGAGGGCAACAAAGAGAAGAGAAAGTCGACCACCCGAATCACCTATGCCCTCGACTTGCGTTGGCCCAGAAGCTATTGGTGCAGAAACAACCTGCTGTGTTGACGAACCCATTTCCACATGGGAAAAATATGGCTCAAGCCTCAACATCTTTGTGTAAGGAAAGGGGAAGTCAGGGACCCCCTGTGTCCACTGGTAATACCTCGGCTACAAATTTTTATATGTTGAAAGATGATGCTCATATAGTGACCATGACATGAGATTATAGAATGTCAAAATCTGTCGAGAAGGGTAAAGAAGCCACAAACCCACCAGTTCCTGTCTAGATCAAGAAGATGATGGGCCAAACAATGAAACACATCCCGAAATGGGCGTTCAAGAAAGCTTCTCATAATACGAATGCGAGGGATGCCTAGAACTACTCTGTGGTGCAATATTTGTCACAAACCCCTTGCACGATGTCTGCTTTGGAGGTCCTCCAGAGCTTCCCTTCGCATAGAAAGTGTTGGTTGTGGAGCTTGATTATCTTCCTGATTCAGAGGTCTATTGTTTTCAGTTGTGTTTATACCCCATGAAGACTTTACACCCCATAAGTATTTACACTCTTCCACGCGGGGGAGTGCAGAGGGGGGTTACCCCCTCTGTGGGGTTCGGGGGGGCTATCCCCCCGGCTTGGGGATCTAGGGTTGAAGCCCCCGAAGGAAAAATTGCCTTGTAAATGTGTATTGTAATTTCATTGTAAATCTGGACCGTTCATTATAAGGTCACATATCTAACGGTAGAAATTATGTTAGGGTTTTTTTCCCTAGAAGGAAACTCTCTGTTATGAGGGAAATGTATTGCAGCTATGCATTATGGTGAATATTGTATTCTGAGATAGGAGATTGTGAGAGAAAGAAGAGGAAGTTACAATGGGTTTGTTGTAGGTTGTATCCCTTCATATGCTAGATAATAATAAAGGAAGGACCTGGAAATTACTTTGGTGGACATAGCCCACACTGGGTGAACCACGTAAATCTGTGTCTCTATTGTATTGTGTATCTTCTGTGTTTTATTTCCGCATTTGTTTTATTTTATCACTCCACGGTCTTGGCTTTCTAACAGAAAGGCTCTCTTAGCTGCCTTGGGATATGCAGAGACTTGTAATACGGGAGAGATCATTCTCGATCCAACTGACTTGAAACCTAGTCTCCCTTACGACGTTTCATTTCATATAGTAGTGGCTTACACCACAAAATATTTAACTCGAAATATCTTGCGTACGATGGTTGATGAGGGTGCCTCGACTTGCGTGATGTCGTTGGCGTGTTGGAAGGCCATTGGCCAACTCGTTTTGTCTCTGTCGCCTACTTTTCTTACTTCTTTCGATGGTTGTTCATTCAGACCACATGGAATCATTCCTTCTTTCCCCATGCAGTTAGGAGGGAAGACCATGTGCAACTAAGTTGAAGTGGTCGATGCACCTCTCAACTACAACCTTTTGTTAGGAAGGAGTTGAACCTATGCAATGCATGCAGTGGTTTCCACAGTTGTTTGGGTCTTGTTGTTTCCACAAGAGGGATGAATCATGATCATTGACTAGTTGTCCTTTTCCCATATGACCCTTCATTGGGGGAATTCACGGTCCCGATGATTCATAATCCTCAAACCGACACCGTCAACGTAGGGGTTGGTCTGTGTCCATCATTGATGGGTACTTTCGATTACCTGCCTCCTTTTGGTGATGTTCAGATTATTTTGGCTATCCCTAACCAGCCTAGGGATGAAATATTTCAAATATTGTCGTTCTGAACGACTTACTTTCACGATACGTGGAATCTTCCTTCCCCATCAAACTCGATGGAAGGGAAAGGGCATTCTGGCATGGCCATGCCCTTGTCCGCAGCAGAAGTTGCATACCGCATTGACCAACAAGCTTCGGTAGAGCCCGATTTGACTCCCGCACAGGAGTTAGATCCAGTTCTCGAGCCTATTTGGGCTTAAGGTTCCCTTGCCACTAAAGATTATTTATACTTGGTCTTGCCTTCAGATGAGGTGATTCTTTTTCCATTGATTGGTCTAGACACACCCTGGGATTATCTCCATCACAGATCTTATTTCCTCCCGGATCTAAGAAGAATAGAGGCAGGTGAATTTGTGTTGACTATGACTGGAGATAGGTCTTGTCCTATTAATCCTCTAGATACACACAGTTTATGCCGAGAATAATATGGTGAGTATTGTTGAAACGATCCATATAGATATCTCTAGAATCCCTCGCGTTGTTGAGAATGTTTTTGTCAAAGCAGAATACTCCCCTGAAGAGATTTGAATTTATACAGACTTATTTAAGGAATTTCATAACGTTTTTTCTTGGTCTTATGAGGAAATGCCAGTCATTGATCCAAGAATTGTCAAACATGATATAACGACTTATCCTGATGCCAATCTAGTCCAACAGAAGCTTTGTCCGGTGAATCCTTAGAAAGCGGCAGGGATTAAGGCTGAATTAGAGAAATTTCTTAAAGCTCTTTTCATCTACCCCGTATAGCTGACAGAATGGGTCTCAAATCTTGTTCCAGTTAACAAAAAACAGGGTATGATTTGTGTGTGCATGGACTTCCGTGAATTGAACAAGGCTTGTCCGAAAGATAATTTTCCCACCCCATTCATCGATCATATTGTCTATGAATGTGCAGGATGTGAGGTCTTTGCATTCATGGATGGTTTTTCGGGATACAACCATATTCAGATCAAACCCGAAGACCAACATAAAACAACTTTTATCTGTCCTTGGTGCACATTTTCTTATCGTAATATGCCTTTTGGCCAAAAGAATGTTAGAGCCACTTTTGAATGGGCCATGTCTTTTTCTTTCCACAATCTTAGACATATATTCGAGGCTTAACTTGATGATCTAGCATCATGCTCTTGCAAGATATCTGATCATATAACACACCTTCGACTAATATTCGAACGATGTCGCTACTATAAGATTCGCTTGAATCCTAACAAGTGCAGTTTCTGCGTGATGTCGAATTGTCTCTTAGGTTTCATAGTTTCGAAAATAGGGATCATGGTCAATCCTGTTAAGGTTGAGGCGATATTTCAGTTGCCTCCCCCATGCACAATACCCCAACTTCAGAGCTTACAGAGTAAAGTTAACTTTCTTCGTCGTTTTGTCACAAACTACGTCGAGATCACTAAAGGGTTCATGTGTTTATTGAAAAGGAAATCCCTTTTTGTTGGGGAAAATCCGCTCAACGCTCTTTTGAAGCATTGAAAAGCACCCTTATGTCTGCCCCTTTGCTTCGGCCTCTCGATTATAAAAAATATTTCTTGTTGTACTTGGTTGCTGCAGAGTCAACCATCAACATGGTATTGGTTTAAGAGGACGATCTTCTCGAGGAGCATGTTATTTATTACCCGAGTCGAGGCCTGGTTGGGCTGGAACTGAACTATTCCCATGTTGAGAAGCTTGCTTTGGTAGCAGTGCATGTTGTCTAGCGGTTCTGTCATTACACTCTGCTTTGCAATACCACTGTCATTTTCATTGTGAATCCCTTTCAATATCTATTGACATGATGGTTCATTGGAGGAAAGATCAGTAGATGGATTGAAATCCTCCAGGAATTTGACTTGGATTTTGTTTCCACGAAATCCAAAAAGTCGTTGGTCTTTGCGGAACTTATTTCATAACTTTTGGTTGAATCAAGTGATGTTATGCCCGAAGAATAGCCTATCAAAGGAGATATTTTCCTGATCGCATATTTGGACCCATGGTATGGAGATATACTAGTCTATCTCTAGAATTTGAAGTGCCCTGATTCTGCTTCCCACGACGAGCATCGACGAATTCTCCGTCAAGCACAAAACTATATTATACTTGATGACACTTTGTATCATTGAGGCATAGATTGCATTCTTCTTTAGTGCCTTATACACGAGGAAGCATAAATCATTCTTAATGATTGCCACACTGGAGCATGTGGTGGGAATTTTTCTTGGTTGGAAACAACCCAAACGATTCTACGAGATGGTTACTGTTGGCCTAAGTTAATCAAGGATTGCGTTGAGTCGGTCAAGAAGTACCACCCGTGTCAGATATTCTCTTGGAAGATGAGGGAACATCTCACTCCCATGTTTCTCCTCATCGCAGTTGGTCCCTTCACTAAGTGGGGGATTGATTTTACTACATGCCACCTGGATTCAGCCAGAGGGCATAGTTATATAATCATAGCGGTATACTACTTCACTAAGTGGGTCGAGGCTATGCCAACATTCAACAATGATCGAGAAGTAGTGACGCTCTTCATTTTTAATTAGATAGTAGTAATGATACGAAAAGATCTTTAAAAGACTATGGTTGAGTTTTAACACATGTGTTCATTAACCATTTAGGAATTTGATGAAAGAGGAAGAATTAGAGATGAAACATGGAATCCATACTCAAATATACAGATCTGCAAATAAACATAAAGAAACAACAAACCATAACAACAAAATTGTTAACGGAGTTCGACAATCTCGCCTACATCTTCGGGCCTTTGTCTCAGTGGGTGAGGATTTCTTATTTCTCTTCAAAGATTCAAAAGTACATAATAAAAGTGCCAAAATTATTACAAACTTATCTGGATGTGTTTTTCTATATCTCAAGAACCCATCACAACTGACGGCTCTTAAAACGGATGAACGAAGCTCCCGAAAAGGCCCGCAAAGTTCCTCTCCTAAATGGCTTCCCTACATAAAAATGGCTTTGGCTTTACAATTCTTCAGAAATTATCTTATTCTAAACCTCTCTCATGATGCCAAGAACCTCTAGTTTATATATACTTGAAGTTGTTAACAAAATCCCAACTTCCCCCCAAGATCTGGCCTCAAAAAGGGCTCCAAATCCTCCAATAATGGCCAAAATATCTCAAAACTAAGTAAAAATAAATTAAAATATTAATTATATGGTTTAAAACACACTTTTTGGCAAATATAGGGTGCAACCGCCAAAATTCGGGCCCCTGGTCTAGTGTGTGCCCTCCATGTGCCCAAGCGCCAGCTAAGAGGGTGTTACGCGTTGGCACCTCCTTCGTTTTCTCCCAGTCATGTGGCTTGACCCATGTGGCCATGTCTCGATGCTACACACACCCAAAAAATTTAGACCCCCGATCGTTTATCCCCTGGTTACACGCCCTGGTCGGCAGGCTGGCCAAACCGACCGACACTAATGCCATACATCTGCGCACCAAACAATATTTAGTGCATGGTCACATCATAATGGTCATATGGTAGGACCGGGGGCTATGTCAGAGCTGGATGGAATGGGTGTGTGCCAAACATTTAGGAGTGTGGGTATATGAAATAGTCATATGGTAGTTTGCGTCGAGGGTTGGGGCTAGGCACCAACCCTTTAATCCGTCGGATTTACATTTATGGAAGTTTAAATAATATATTTAAACCATATGTTATAAGCACTACCATGGGAGGGATGGTAGCCTAGCCTTGCCAAATCGCTCTGCCTGGACCAGATATCATGGGTTCGACTCCCGTGGAGTCCATACCATTTTTCCAAGACCAACAAACCAGGTGACACTTGTAAATCGAAGATTCGACCACCAGTTTGCCCATTCAACATCCCAATGTACCTGCCACATCACTGTATGGTCTATACAATAAGATTCCACGTCAGCATTGTATGGGTTGTACAAACTACAAAGTCATCAAAATTTTGCTTGTTTGGAAAAATGAACAGATCGCGATATCTTTCACATATTGTGTTCGTTTGAGCTCATTTAAGTTGCGTTGGGTTTGTAACGACAAGACCTACACACACGTTCATTTTGAAGAGATTCTGATAAATTTGATTTGTAGGCCTTCCTGGATGCATTTTGGTTCTTGGATCCATTCTGGATCACACCTCCCCACTAAGAGCTTTTGGTCTTCCAAAAGGATACTAGCCAGTAATAAAGTGTGGGATAGGCCACCCCACTTGTTCTTTGTTTGTAAACTTTGTCCTATGTACATGTCTGATCAAGATCAACTATAAAACAACCATGATAACTGAAAGCATATTGTTAGCCACTTGTACTCTGTCACATATTACTGAAGCCACTATCATCCATGTTGAAAACATTATCAATGATAATATCTGAAATATGATTGCAAATGAGCTAATATGTTTGTAGTACTTGCACGCCATTAGCTTATCTTGAAGCATAGTATGATTGAACTTTCATTCTACAATCATCTCATGTTCTTGCTTAAGATCAATTACTTGACTTCAGACAATTATAGGTGTGTTGCTTGCATGAGTTGTTTTTCTTAATTGTTCTATTGTTTGAAGAGATTGATTTGATTTTAAGTGATGAGCATGTACAACATATTATTTTCCTTCTTTGATTAAGTGATATTGATTATGTTCCCTGTAGATGATTGCTTTGCGATCATACAAATAAGGACAGCGTAAGAACATTCCACATTCATTGAGTGGCACCACATCACATGTTACCTCATCCAAAAACTTAGATGAAATTTCAAACTTTAATGTGCATTGCTTTGTTATGTGCAATTTATGGTTGTTGCTTATCCATTGAAGTGAGTAAGTCTTATGATGCATGTGCGTGTTTAATCCCAATTGTTTAACCACTTCCTCTAAAATCAAGTTAGGTTGAGATCCACTATCTATCAATGTGTCGACCTTAGTATGCCTCATTACGACCCTTATGTAAAACAATTTACTTCTAGAATCATATCCATCACCAATTTTATCAGTCAAACCAACCGCTGAGATTTTAGATTCATCACCCGAATCTGATCCCAGGTCTATTGCAACTATTTGCCTCCCTTTTCTCTCTTTGAACCATTTCAGTCTCTTCTCGAGATGCAATTTCCAACAATGGTCCTCATGATGCCCTTCTTTCTTGCAATGCTTGCAAGAGAGCATCTCTTCCTTTCTTGGCACTGGATTTACCTTCTTTCCATGCCACTTCCTTTTGTCCTCTTTCTTGGAAGACGATTCCCATGATACACCAACTCATGTTTTCCCTGCCTCAATGTATGTTGCTTGAACAGAAACCTCATCAATATTAGTAGGTCCAAACATAAATACAGTGTTACGAATGTGTGCAAGTAAACCTCCTATATACTTCATAAGAGTTTCTTGGGTATTTAAAGGAATGTCTAACATTAATGCCATCTTACAAAATTCATATGTGTATTCTTGCAATGTTTGTCACTTTCTTAGTTTAATACCTTTCCATTCAATTAAAGCCTTCTCTTTATAACCCAAAGGATGAAATTGATTTCTAAGTGCAGACACAAAAAATTTCCATGATGGAAATACATTACCCACTTGTTGCATGCCATTTTGCAACTTGCTTTGCCACAAGATGAGTGTTGTTCCTGTAAGTTGAAGTGATGCCAACTTGATTCAAGTTGCCTCATCCTTTATTTGTTTCACACTGCAATAAACCTCCATCTGTCTGAACCAGTTATCAAGCCTCTCTGCATTGACTTGACCATCATACATAGGTAATTCAAATTTAACATCAAGCTTAAGTAAAGGCATATCATTTTTATGTTTATGGGAATGTTTTCTTGCGGTGGATTTGGAACTTGAATTTGAAGAAGAAGAAGTTTATGGAGAAGAAGGAGGTGAAGGAGGAGTTTGAGGAGGATCCTCTCCTTCTTCACTTTTGACCTTTGAAGATTCACCTAGAATCGGTATCTTCCGCTCCAAGTAATCATCGTATAAAACCTTCATCATCTCTGACATAGAAAATAAAGTATTTCGAAACTCTTTCTCCTCATGAGAAAGTCCCTTTTCCGATGCCATCTTCTCACTTTGAGAAGTTCTCTTTCTCGATCCAATCTCAGGATTCTCTTCAACAAGCTCTCCTTCACCACGATTCAAATTTTCCCTGGTAATCATGCAAACTCAAAAACCAATGGTCAACTAGCTCTGATACCACTTGATCCAAAAATATCTTTAAAAGACTATGGGTGAGTTTTAACACATGTGTTCATTAACAATTTAGGAATTTGATGAAAGAGGAAGAATTAAAGATGAAACATGGTAGCCATAATGAAATATACATATCTGTAAATAGGCATAAAGAAACAACAAACCATAATAGAAAAATTGTTAACAGAGTTCGGCAATCTCGCCTACGTCTCAGGGCCTTTGTCTCAGTGGGTGAGGCTTTCTTATTTCTCTTCAAATATTTAAAAGTACATCATAAAAGTTCCAAATGGATTACAAAATAAGTTGGATGTGTTCTTATAGATCTCAAGAACCTATCACAACTAACGGCATTGAAAACGGATGAACGAAGTTCCCAGAAATGACCCGCAAAGTTTCCCTCCTCAATGGTTTCCCTGCATAAAAATTGCTTTGGAATTACAATTATTCATAAATTCTCTTGTTTTGAACCTCCCTCATGCTTCCAAGAACCTTTGGTTTATATAGAATTGAATTTGGTAACAAAATCCCAACTTCCCCCCAAGATCTAGCGTAAAAAAGGGCTCCAAATCCTCCAATAATGGCCAAAATCTCTCAAAACTGACTAAAAATCAATTAAAATCTTAATTATATGGTTTAAAACCTAATTTTTGGAAAATATAGGGCACACCCCCCAAACTCCGAGCCCCTATTCATGTGCATGCCCCCCATGTGGCCAAGCACCAGCCAAGAGGGTGGTACGTGCTGGCCCCTCCTCTGTCTGCTCTCGGTCATGTGGCTTGGCCCATGTGGCCATGTCCCGATGCCCCACATGCCCAAAAAGGTTATACGCCCAGTCGTTTATCCCTTGGTTATGTTCCCTGGTCAGCGGGCTAGCTCGACCAACTGATGCTAACCCCATACATCCGCGTGCCAAACAATATTCAGTGCAGGGTCACATCGTAATGGTCATATGATAACGTTGGGGGATGTGCCGGAGCTGGCTTGAATGGGTGCATGCCAAACATTTAAGAGTGTGGGTATATGCAATGGTCATATGGTAGTTTGTGTTGGGGGATGGGGCTAGGCCCCAACCCTTTAGTTTGTCGTATTTACATTTATGCAACTTTAAATAATATATTTAAACCATATATTATAAGCACTACCGTGGTCCAGCTGGTATCCCAGCCCTGCCAAATAGCTTCACCCGGACCGGAGTTCATGGGTTCAACTCTTGTGGATTCCATACCATTTTTCCAATACTAGCAAACCAATGAAGGGGTGCCACATGGCAACCCATGACTAGGCCACCTAGCACCATCACATTCACCCACCAGGTGACACTTTCCAATCGAATATTCGACCACTTGTCTACCTAGTTAGTATGCCAATGTACCTTCCATGTCACTGTTCATATGTACGGTCCTTACAGTCAGATTCCAATTCAGGATTGCACAGACTACACAGTCATCAAAATTTTGCCTGTTTCGCAAAATGAACAGATTGTGATATCTTTTGCATACGGTGTCTGTTTGAGCCCATTCAAGTTGCATTAGGTTTGTAACAATGAGGTATACATACACATCCATTTTGAAGCGATTCTAATCACTTTTGTTTTAGTCCTTCCTGGACCCATTTTGGTTCCTAGATCCATTCTGGATCAATCAAGGTTCAACATCCCAAAGGATATTGTCACTGACCATGGTATTCACTTCTAGAACAAAATGATGACTAAGTTAACATCAAATATTGGGTTGAGGAAAGAACATTCATCACCCTACTACCCACAAGCGAATGGTTAGGTGGAAGCTATGAATAAGTCCCTCAAGACTATTCTTCAGCGAATGATCAATTCTTCCAAGTCAAATTGGCATTTGATGTTGTACTCAAAGTTATGGGCCTACCGAATGTCTGTAAAGAATGCTACCGGTTTCTCACCTTTTCAACTCGTATATGGGCTGGAAGAAGTCTTTCCTATTGAGTGCCAGATTCCATCTTTAAAGTTGGCAGTAGAGTTACTGCTAGAGACTTCACCACATGAGGAATGCCTATTATATCTCGAGTAGCTCTATAAGCAATGTCGTGATGCATCCTTGGCCAATGAGGATCACAATAAATAAGTCAAGTTTCAATAATCGGTTCGTTCATCCTCAAATTTTCTCCGAAGGAAATCTTCTCCTGGTCTATGATCAAGACAAGGATCACCTGGGGGAAGGCAAGTTCAGACCCATGTGGTTCGTACCTTTCATTGTGAAAGAGGTCTTAAACAAGGGCGCTTATCGTCTAGTTGACTTTGAGGGAAATTCCTTGGAGGAGCCTAGAAATGGGCTCTACCTCAAGAAGTATTAATCTTATGTTGGTCGCCTAGGTGACTTCTTGTACATATCTATAGTTCTTATACAATTTTTTGTGTTTTTGTCTTATTGACATGTCGTTATTTATGTCATATTTTTCATTGTGGTAGATGTCAAGTGAATTGGAGGTGTTCGTTGGGTTCACGGACGACGCTAGCTGACACACTCGGAGGCTTGCTTTCACAGCTTGGGTGATTTTTACGCCTGAAGTCTAGTTGCTATCCTCCAGAGGTATCTTTCTACGTGACGCCACAAACAATGTTGTCAAGTACAGTGCAGTGATAGAGTTGCTTTGTGATGCTTTGTCGCATGGAATTTGTCCCAGTTAAATGGAGTTTACCGCGTTTATGATCCCACTTTACAATGACGTTTCCTTAGGGTACGTCTCTTAGAACATTACTTTAATTACAATACATATATCCATGTTCCTAGAAGATTAGATCAAATGACAGATACTCTAGCTAACCAAGTATTAGATTGGCATGTTGGACAAAGATAAAAAGAAGCACACACAGACACTTTTGATTAAGGTTGGTTGTCATTGATGTCAACCCTTGAAGAAAGCCCCACAACACAAAGGTTTGGGTAATGGACCCAAGATTTTTTGATGTAAATATGAATCATTATTGTCTTGCTATGGTTGATAAGAAGTAAAGATGGATGAACTCCAAAGTGGTCCCCTTATGGTGAAAGCCCTCACGGGAAGACGCTTTGCGGAGTAAGAGAACCCATGCTTAATTGTGGACTAATGAGATTAAGGATAGTGATTTTGTCAAGGAAACTATCCTAGATGGATAGTGCTTGTCATTCCATTTCCCATGGTATGTATAACGTCACATAACTCCTCAAGGTTAGAGAGTTATGGCCATGAGAAGTTGGAGACCCTAGATTTGGGTAATGGACCCAAGTTTGTTTGATGGATAACGGTATGAGTTATGATATATTTTCAGATAATACTATTCTATATGGATAGTACATGTCATTCCATTTCTGGTGGTATGTGGAACATCACATAACTCCTCACGGTTTGAGAGTTATGGCCTTATGAAGTTGGAGGACCCTCATATGTCATCTAGAAGCCCCAAAAGGTCAAAGTAGTCAAAGTAGTTTACAATATTTTAAAAGGTAAATAATAAAGTGAAGTAATGAATGTATTATAATTCAAAGTGAATACAAAATAAATTATTTCAATAATAAATTTAATGAAGAAATTAGAAGTGGGTTAACCCTAAAATAAGGAAAGTGGGGCCAAGTGACCTAGAAGATGTTTTTAAGGAAGCTACTTGGTGAGTATAAATAAGAGGCAAGGCTCTCATTTAAATCACACTTGAGAATATTTAATACCTATAGGTGTCTGAGGTAAACAAAGGATATATAAGCTGAATTTCTAAGGAAAGTGAAGAAAAGAAGGCCGAAATGCAAGGAAGGATAAATTCTTTTGATGTTGCTTACTAAGGTATGTTATTTACAGGACATCTCACCATTTATGCTATAAATTTTTTTCTATAATGATTCAGATCGTTAAATTTCTATGGCATTGAGAAAACATATCCAAGTATCTGTGGTAATAAATTCAATTTTTGGGTCGTTGTATTTTTTGAGTTACACTCTGTGGAAAATAGGGTTTGTGGCTAGTCCTGAAACTAGTCAAAAACAGGTGTTTCGGGTAAAAATGTCATAACTTCTTCATAACAGATCCAAATTCAGTGAGACAAATTTTTTTGGGTAGGGTACAGTCTATAGTATGTTTTTTAATAGTTTCAGATCAATTCAACTAATATTCCGTGCGGGGAACGCTCTACAAGGACTCTCTCTAGAATAAGTCAGAATTCAACAAGGTATGTCATTTGTGCTATAACTCCTTTTATGAGAGGTTCCAAGTAGTGACACTTGGAGGAATTGCATAAAAAACATTGAATAACATTTTATATCAGTTTCATATATTTATACATTACAGGTACAAAGTTATGATTACTTCAGGTTAGGGTTGTTGACTAATTCAAAACTAGGCATGTGAGACTAAAGAAAAGTTTGATGAAAATGATAGTCTCTTGTTGTTAAAGTTAAGGAAGGTTTGGAGGAATGTGATCATATACACCAGGTCTATTACAAAGCTACAAATCAAATTTGGATGATGAAATTTATGAGGGCTTTTGGTTGGGGTACATGTTGAGTACATGGTTGAGACAAGTAGTTGATGAGTTGGCACATACATGAGGTGTATAGCTGATGATGTTGGTACATATTGATGAGTCATAGTTGATGAGTAGTTGACACATGATTGGTACATACTTGGTACATGGTTGGATGCATTTTTTTATAGTATAGGTTATTTGGTACAGGTTGGTGCATGGTTGATGCACTTGTTTATGGTACAGGTTGATTACAGGTTGAGGTACCGGTTCATGCATGGTTGATACATGGTTCAGATTTATTGGTACAGGTTTACAACAATATATCTCATAGTGACAGGTTGACAGTGGTTCCATCATTCTACTTCTACTTTAGGGTGGCAGGACGGGGCAAGGATAGGTGGTTGTAGCCACCTTTCGGTTGTAGCTGGATAACATAGGGTGTTCTAGCCTCCTTTTGGTTGTAGCCAGAGAATTGGGGAGTTGGAGCTTCCCTTAGGTTGTAGCCTGAGAATCTAGGGGGTTGGAGCCTCCTTCCAGTTACAGCTGGAAAACAAAGGAAGTTGGTGCTTCCAATGAATGTAATTCTTCAAGACATATAAGAAAATACATTTTGTGGTTTTCTCTCGATTTGAGTTTCCACGTAAAACACGGGTGTACTATGTATGTGTGTGATTGTTCTTTTCTTATTGCTCATTATTGGATAATAATACTACTTTGATATAACACTTGGATCAATTTGGATAAAAAGGATTATAATTGCAATATTACTGATTCACCCCCCCTCTTAGTAATCCAACAGACACATGTACATACATTTGTAAAAAAATGTGATCCATAAGACATATATATATATATATATATATATAT
>ML782738.1:245026-270615 GCA_009831015.1 Picea engelmannii | reverse complement strand
TATGTATATGTATATGTATATGTATATGTATATGTATATGTATATGTATATGTATATGTATATGTATATGTATATGTATATGTATATGTATATGTATATGTATATGTATATGTATATGTATGTATGTATGTATGTATGTATGTCAAAAAGTGTCAGAGTACATAGGTGGGCGTGAACGCCTAAAATATAATATTTGGTATACATCACAGGGCTTATGCCCTCAAAAATATACAAAAGAGTGCTCTCGGCAAATAATAAGTCCAACCTATCTAAGCTCGAGGCCTATTGGCCCTGCCATAGTGAATGACTACCTTAGCCAAACACTGGAAAAGTTGGAACCAAGTTCGTGGAACCCCCACTACATGAGGCTACATGGAAGGTGGGAGATCCTTGATCTCATCTATAGGTACTGTGCAAGTGAGCGCGGTGAGGTTCTGCTCCACCCGTCTCAAAACTCTCTCAGCGTCTTCGGTTGTTGGTCCACTAAATGTTGTTGGTCCCACCTCTGGTCGAGGACATCGCCAAGTCCTCGCAAAGTCTGTCGGGCGTACTGATCCCATGTCTGTACATAACAGATACATAGCTGTCAGTACCCTGATGCATATAAAAATTATATATATATAATAAATTAAAAATTAAAATTAACTTTAAAAACATGTACCTAGCTCTCCTCACTCCTCTCTGGGAGGTACGGGCATGTCCATATCTCTGGAGAAGTTGATTCCAACATAGGGGTAGTCCTCTATGGATGGAATCTATTGTGCCCACCAGTTGAATAATTTATCGTCAAAGGCCTCTATGGTCCTCCCTCCCCCCTGTCGTTGCAACAATGTTTCCCATATAGATATCGATGGGAAGGAGGCCACATGCCCCCGTACAGTCTCTCTGGGACTCAGAATGGGCACCCTCTCGAAGAAGAATGAGAATAGGATGGTTACAAACCTGAAGTTCTTGCTTCTATGCTCTCAATAGTCTATCAGTTGCCTCTTCATGCAAGTGAGCATGGTCGTGCTCCAGTCGTAAATACGTGCCTCCAGGCACTGAATTTCACAATGCATGTGTGCCTGGGAATACTGGTGTAAGGCTGTGGATCCAGTGATCTGCCCAATAAGCAATAGGGTCACCTTAAATGAAAATTTGGTGATATTGTTGATGGGCACTTGAGAACATACTTTCTCAGTGTCGGCCTTGCAATTCATCCTGATGTAGTCTGCAATGTTGAAAAGCCTCGAGGGAAAAGTGCGCAGATCGACTGGTCCCCCTCTCCTCGAGAGGCCAGTCAAGAAGTATATGTCCTCGGTCGTTGGAGTCAACAACTGTCCCTCTATCATAAAAGCCTTTGCGACTGGATGCCAGTAATCCATCAAGGGTTCAGTAACTTGGGTTGTGCCCTCATAAATAGGCACTAGAAGAACTTCCACAATCCACATTGTTTTAATGTGGAAATGGCAGCACGGTCTTCATCGACCAAGATATCAATATCCTCGTGTTCCCTCTCCCTCCAGTGGACATACATCCTGTTCCATAACAATTCAAAGGGGAGTTAGCTCTTGCATTTTTATTTTTTCCATGCTTTTGAGGGTGTACGCGGGTTGTTTTGGTCACAGTCACGTATGTACGCAGGCATATTGGTTTTTGCCTGTGTACACATAGGGCCTCCCTTTTTAGGAGAGCACCCCCCCCCAAAAAAAATAGAATGCATAAAGGAAGAATGGAAATGCAAGAGGGGTGAGTTTGTACTTACTTGCTCTGAGTGGAAGTTTGTTTTGTCCTTTGAAGCTCCCGGAATCAACTTCTTTAGAAAAGGGGTATTTTTTACCTTTTGGTTAATTTTCAAATTGCAATGGTGAAAATGAGTTGTCAGCTTCTATTTATAGACTTTTTTATCCCCTTTTGCCACTTTTTTGACCCCCTTTGTCTTTTTTTCTGGCTTGGAAATCATTTAATTCCATTCTTGAGTTTCTTATTGGATGTTACGATGCACTTTGCCTTTTGGTTTGGTAACTTTTTAGGAGATGGGTCACTTTCAAAGGTCCTTTGGTAAAAGTCATTTTTCCAAATTTTTGCATACAAGTTAGGATTTCATTTCCACTTTTTGCATCTCGTTGTCTTTTCTGATTTTCCATAGGATCGATCCCACCAACGTGCAACATAGAACCATCATTGCGGATTTAGAAGTGTCATGATTAGGTGGTAGAGCCTACCTTTACATGGATGCCCTAGATGGATCCTTGTTGCATTTTGGCGTCCAAGCTGTCTATAATGACATTAGGCTCGATAGTCCTTTTTAGTCTTGTCATGATTACGATATTGAGCCTCATTCATCTGATACACCATCACTCTTAGCCTCACCTTCAGGACTCCCAAAATGAGCACGCTTTGTTGTCTTTTGAGCTCGCTTTGAAATCCGAAAGCAACATCTGACAAGACTACATTTATGCTTTTCAATCTTGTCTGGATTAACTGAGAAAAGTAACCTTCTCGAGTCTTCTTTAAGCCCTTTTCGAAGTCCCTAAACATGAAAAGATTTTCGAGTGATCTTGTTGTCCTTCACGCTCACCAAACTAAAATTTGAAGGCACGTCTGTCTAGTGGTAGTTTACCCCTTTTCGGTCTGGATGGTTAGTTTTACGAACAAAGGTATACTCTAGGAACTTCGGTTTGCTAGAAGAGTATTCTCGGATATAATTTTAACCCTTTTTCGGGCCTGAGGGACTAAATTTACAAAAAAGGAACATTCTCCTTGGTTTTGGTTTATCACCTTTTTCAGGCCTTGGAGATTACTTATGAAAAAGGAACATTCTCCTTGGTTTTGGTTTATCACCTTTTTCAGGCCTTGGAGATTACTTACAAAATAGGAACCCCCACATAGTCCATAGTTAAGTTATTTTCAGAGTCCCTAAAATTGAAAATATCGTTGAGTGACCTTGTTCCTTCACACTCATTAAATTGGCCCAGAATAATATCTACTGGAATTAGTTTACCCCTCTTTTCAGCTTGTGGATTATAGAGGAAAAAGGTATGCCCTCGGAGATTCGTCTCGTCGGGAGAGTTCTCCTCAGTAAATTTTATACTTTTTCGAGCTAAGGGGACTAAATCCAGAAAAAGGCTGTGAGTCCATAGTTAAGCTCTTTTCAGACTCCTTAAAATTGAAAATATTGTCGAGTGATATTGTCTTTGTCACACTCGTTAAAATGGTTTGGAATAGACGTATTTTCGGTGCTAGTTTACCCCTTTTTCAAACCGACTAGACTATCTTTGAAAAGGTACCCCTTGGAGTCTTATTTTACGTTTTTTCAGACTCTCTAAATGAGAAAAACTACCGATCTTACCTTCTCTGGGCTCGTTAAAATTACATTGAAGGGGGTTTTCATTATGTATTTCTAATCGCATTTTCATCTCTACGTCTTTGGCCAAATGGCAGCTCCATGTTTCTCTCAATTGAACCTTTGAAGGATGCCTTATATGAAAGCCTTGTAGCACTTTGCCTCTATGACCTTACACCTTGACCCATGGAGGAGTTTTCCCCGAGTTTCCTTTCCCTACACATGTCTCCTTTCTCTGAGTATTAGTCTTTTCCTTGCACCTGGAACTAGTATGCTTGCTTGCGACACTTATTCCTTCTTTGTAGCGTAGCATTATTTTATTCTTTTTCAAAGCTCTTTAAAAAATTGAAAAAGACAAAAAAATAAAAAAACCCAAAAAGAGGGGACGGGAAATATATATTATTTTTTGGCAGCACAATGATTCTCCCTTGGAAAAATCACATCCTTCCATTTGTTCGTCAAGCATTGGGATTTAATATGACATTAAAAAAAAATTCTCGTTACATAGAGTTGTGTCATCATCCATTTGGTTACTATTCCAAACACATGGAGAGTTTGCGTTGCCTCCTGCATCGTGAAATTATGTAAATGTCATGCTACCTGAGTGTGATAATCTTTTGTGCTTTTGTCCAAGGGAATTTTCACCCAACCTAAGTCATCCTTTCTGCAGTTTGTCTCTTGACCTCATGACCCGGCCATCCCGAAATTCGAATCAAGTCCTTGTTCGAAATCAATATAGTTATCTTCCTAATCATCGAGATCCTCTTGTCTTTTCCCAACGAGTTGTCGAAGACCTCTAGGTAGTGAATTCATACACTCACATTATACTCCTACCCAAGTTTTGAAGATCTTGAAGTTGTTTCTCGAGCTCTGAAGACCTCATGTCTAGCCATCGGGCATTATTGGCTTCTTGAATATGGAGACTATACTTCTATATCTTTGATTTTTAGATGTAAATCCGTTGTGTATTTCTCTCAAATACAATTTATATAGTTATATGGCATGGATCTGTAGTGTATTTGATTGGAAACCACGATTTATTTTCATCCTGAGCATGGGTATGCCTGCCTCAGAGAGACAATTGTTATTTTTGCAGATGACACCTCCTGAACTCTGGTCCTGGGCTCACTTGTTTCATACATTGGAAAATATTTTCTAACGTATTTCAGTCATCAAATGCTCTTCTGACCTCACAAATTAGGGGGCATCTATTATAACCATAAATTTCTCTACACATGCATACATGGCCTTTGGCCCTCTTACTTTCATTTGTTTCCAAGACATCACTGAGTTGCTCTTCTAAAAACCCATTTTTTTAAAGATGTACGCGCCCTACAACAATATTGTCTGCGTACATATGCTTGCTGCACCACTACAACTTGCGTACATACGCTTGCTGCACCACTACAACCCGCATATACTTGCAAAAGTTGCAAAAAATAAAAAGTTGCAAGGAATTCGTTGAGATTACGGGATATTGGGTAGTTTCCCAACTAATCCATCGTCTATATCTTGTCACCCAACCAAATAACCATACTTTTTTCATATAAAAGGATGTGTTGGGGTCTCATTCCACATCTAGACATAAGAACAGTGAAACTCTTCCCATTTCACATCCCCTCCTTTCCTAAGTAATTGCAACCCTTTTGTGAGAATTGCCTCAACATTCCCTAATAATCTCTTCTTCCTCCATCAGAACCCATTCACTTCCTAAGAAGAGATCAGAAGGTTGAGAGGAGAATTCATACAAAGGTGCACTTGGAGCTTGGTTAAGAGGTGCTCGAACCAAGTTCATGGAGCAGTAGTCGACTTTGGTTGTAAAAGTATAATCATTGAGTTATTAATAAAAGAAGTAATTTTCATGTCCCAAATCATGGTGTATTGAATGTTTTTAATGGTTTATGTTTTTACATTCTAACATCTAACCCTAATTTGTGTATGAAGAACATGCTTGTATATTTCTGTTTGTCTATCTTTGAATGCAGGTAAGCCTTGGGAGGAGGCTTGCAGTCAACAAATCTTTCAAGCATGAGGGGATCATCACTAGAAGTGGAGTAGAGGTATAGTTACCCAATCCCTCTCATATTTTCTTTTCTTGTATGAGTTTGGCATGTTTGGGGTAGTTAGAGAAGTAGTTGACTTTTAGACGATTAATTGATCTTCCTACATTCTGAACCCTAGTGTAGTCATAGGGGGGGTTTTCCTGCTAGTAACGGTTAGAGAGTTATGACCTTGTGAAGTTGGAGAACCCTCATGAGTTATGTAGAAACCCCTAGAATGTCAAATAAGTGAATTTATTCTAGAAACTCCTAGAAGAAGTTTACTAGTCAAAGTGGTTGTAATTAGGAGTTAATCATGAGTTAAGTTGTTTCAAAAAGAAAATAATTAAAAATAAATTAGTTACAACTAGAATTGGTGAGTTTACTATTTGTGGATAAATTGGTTGTAAGTGGACAAGTGGTTATAAGTGGGTTAGCGCTGAAAGAAGGAAGTTGGGTTAAGTTAGTTAGAAGGTAACCGCTTGAGGAAGCTACTTGGAGAGTATAAATAATATAGAAAGGGTCTCCTATTAGCATATATTTAGCATATTGAATATATATTATTTTGTAAGGTTTATTGCAGGTACTCATTGATACATATGAAGTTACCCAAGTCTATGGTAGCAAGAAGGGTTGACGGATAAAGTTTCAGAGTTGCAGAAATACTAAAAACACCCTAGTTTTTTAGGTGTATGCAGACTGTAGTGGAAGAGGTCGCGTAAATACGTGGGCTAGAATTGAAGGAGGGTGCATACAGTTGGGAAAAACCATGAAATCTTGATTTGCTGAGGGTTTCAAGTTCTTAGAGTCTAAAAGCAACTTCTCAAGAAGGTCTACAATGATTAGGTACAACACATCTATATATAGGTTCAAAAGGTATGTCATATTCTTATGTGTAGTTGGATATTCTTGTCTACATGAGATATGGTTATGGGAGTTTGAGGATTTTCCCTAGAGAGGCGATTGGTTGTATGACACTTATCGTATGAGATAGATCTGCAGAAATACAACACTGGTATGGTTGGTATTTATTATTGTTACATCTTGTTGGGTTGAGTGTTGAGGCATAACTTGTATTTCTTGGTACATGGTTGAGGTTTTTGGGTTGTTATGTGTTGGTGAAGTTATTGGTGAAGTTTGAGGCTGCATATCAGTGAGGGTTTGATGTCCAGTCCATGTGAGGGTTATTACACTTTATCATGATTATATACACATGTATGGAACATGACTAGAGAGACATAGATGCACTTGGTTAAGAGATATGTATGATGATGTATGCATAGGGCACATCTACAAATTGGCAACAGTGACAAGTTACAGGTTGATGTGACCGAGGCATCAAAGTGTTTGAGTTTTAGAAAAGGTAAAAACCCTATCTTTCTGAAGGTGTACACATGATACAGTATAGACAGGTCATGTACATATGTAGGATGCAATATAGATAGTTCACATAGATACCCAAGTTGCAGCATATACAGGTCGTGTACCTATTGTTATTTGTTGGTACATGATGACTTATGGTACATGTTGATTACAAACTATTGGTACAAATTGGTTACAAGTTGTTGGCACATATTTGGTTCAAGTTTACAGTGATATATCTCACAGTGACAATGTGGTAGTGGTTTCATCATTTATTTGACACTTATATTTCAAGGTGGTTGGACAACGCAAGGATAAGTGGTTGTATCCACCTTTTGTTTGTAGCTAGAGAACATAGGGGGTTGTAGCCAAAGAATTGGAGATTTGGAGCTTCCCTCAGGTTATACCCTGAAAATATAGGGGGTTGGAGCCTCCTTCCAATTATATTTGGAAAAGAAAAGAAGTTGGTGCTTCCAATGAATGTAATTCTTAAATACATATAA
The DNA here is from genome assembly GCA_009831015.1 of Picea engelmannii. NCBI lineage: Eukaryota > Viridiplantae > Streptophyta > Pinopsida > Pinales > Pinaceae > Picea > Picea engelmannii. The sequence goes on along the minus strand of ML782738.1, from coordinate 263,386 downwards.
GAAAAAACATTTATTTGGTTTTCTCCCACATTGAGTTTCGACATAAAAATACTAGTGTACTGTGTATGTGTATTATTGCTCATTTTTTTTGGTTCATTTATTCTGCACTTGTTGAATGATAATGGTAAATTGATCATAAAGATAGACAACATTTATTTACCCTGGTTAAAAGGATTAAAAATCTCTATTATTGATTCACCCCCCTCTCAGTAATCCAACAAATCAACATGTTTTGTTTTTTTTATTTTAGGCTTTGTAATTCTGGGATCACATCAAAATATTTATCATCTTATAGCTAATCCATATGAATGACATCAAAGTCTTTGTCCTCGTATAACTTATCCATTTCAATATTAGAGTTGGGTACAAAGTTTTCAATCCTTTAAAGGTACTTATGGATTAATTTAATTCATCCATTTGAATTTAAGGGTTGGTTACCCCAACCCTTGCACCATGTATAAAAGCATCATTATTTATTAAAGGTTAGTAATTGATGGATACGATTTAAAATTATTTGTTATTAGTTTAAAAGTTTTTCTTTTTTATATATAAGAAAACAAGTAATGACTCAAAAAATACATGTGACAAGATTGAATATCTTTCTCTTGAATATCATCACCGAAACATTTTAGATGATGTGGCATGCTTTTTATTTTAATAACATTTAAATTATAAATAGTGGTGCAGACCCCCTACCCTCGGGTCGAGATCCACTCAGGATCTTCACTAAGACCACGCCAAGGGTTAATCAAACCCTTCGTTTAAGCCACAAAGGACTTTGGGTTTCGGGAGTTGTAGAGTCCCGATGTATTTCCATAGCTCTTGGCAAATGTCGAAATGCCAATTGTCAGCGAAGGTTGATTCCTTCAATGCGCCGAACACATGCCACCTGTTACCCACTAGTTTCGACTTTTGGGACTTTGAGCAAATAGCCAACAATCGTTCCTCTTGCCTTATGATTCCCCAAACTCCAAAATTTTGGAATGCCAAAATGGACTCAATATCCCATGGAATGCGAGATCGATGGCCTTTTGGGATTTTCTCCGAAGCTTGACCCCTCCTTTTACTTCCACCGCACGTACCCTCTGACTGAGACTTGGGACCCACCTTTTCGATGTTTCTCTCTTCGCGATTTCGGGAGTTGCGTTGACCATGCAACTCTACCTCTTGAGTCTCGAAACCCCGAAAACCGATTAGTACCCAACTGCTATTGTCCCTCAACCTTTTCGGGAATTTTTCCTTTCCCTCTTCGGGATTTCGAGAACCGGGAGTTTAAAACTCTCGATTCCAAATTCAATGCCTCCTCTACTTCCCGAACTCCAGAAAGCCGAAATGTTGAAATCCCACACCAAAGGCACACTGCATTTCGCGACTTCAAGATTTTCAATGCAAAGAGTCCCGGTTCCTTGTCATCAAGATTTCCAGAATGGCGAATCCCAGATTACCAAAATTATGAAATTCCACACCTGATAATCCTTTTCGTGATCCGAGAATTTGCGTGACCAAGGATTTTGGCCTGCACTCCAAACTTGCAAATCCTGAATCCTCGAAATGATCTGACGGCTCAAAAAGATCACGATCAACGGTCCAGGTTGATTCTTGATGTCAGGGTGGTGGATTCATCCAACTCCCAACCACCTTACAGCTCCCCTGGATCCTATGGTCCTCGCGACTTCGCGAGTCCTCCACGGAGTATTCCGACCACCAAATGCACTCCTCAATGACTCCTGTCCAAACGACTCGGTGCTCTCCCTCCTAAAATTAACTTCTATGAGACGATTTCGATCTCCGTCTCCCTTTGAGAACTTCAAAGGTTATATCCCCCTTGAGATTTCACTTGTAAACTCAAGCTTCCCAAAAGGATCCCTGCTCGCACTCCTTGTAGCAAATCTTCAAATAACCCCTGGTTATTTGAGTCTCCGACCCTATGCACTCTTTGCAACAGTGGTCCTTTAACCTTCCTTCTGGATTTATAAAATCCAAGGCTTCAACTAGTCTATGCACACCTTGCACGACTCTAGGCTACACCTGCAGTTCTGCTGGTATGAGAACAACGATATCTCTCCTTAGCTTTCTGAGATAAAACTCAGACCCTCGTCAACGCACACCTTGCAGACATTCACTGCACTCCTTGCAGGAATTCTTGGGAAGAGAAACCATTGAAACTCATTCTTCTCCTCTCTTAGACTTCATACATTCAACATGAAATCATACACAAAACACAGCATTGAAACAAATGCATAACAAAGAGACAAATCAACTGTAAACATACCATTCACTAATATAAACAGTAAGCATCATAACACCATGAAAATTGATTCAAAGCTTCATATATTAACTCAAGTGCTCCTGTACATGGGTTCTTCTCTACAACTCTCTGCTTCAACTCTACAGCTTATGAATTTTGAATGATCATCCCCCAAAAATTACAATAATACAAGGGTGAGGGTGTCTATATCCGTTTTCCCTCCTGCGCTTCTAAACTGTCTAATCTATTAAATTAAATCTACCTACTTGAATTCATTATGCATAAATGCCTTTACATACTACAGATGAGAGAAACGCTCAAGATCTATTTACAACATCTAGACATAAGTGTAAGTATGCTTCCCTTAACTATTGCATTAATGTCCATTCATTAATCTCAAAACACTTCAAAATGTGCGCTGGTGCTTTTCCAGCTGTCTCCCACTTTTACGTTGCTTGCTTGGTTGGCTGCTTACGATGCTCCTGCATCAAATAGCAACCAATAATGACTCTCTATAGTATTGATTACTGATTAAGGTTATAAGTTTTGCAACTTTTATAAAAAATACAAAGACAGAAAAAATATGAATGACAAAGAATAAATGTAAGTAAATGTAATGATGAGAACAAATCCTGGAAATAATGAATTTAATGGGCTTGGAAGCACTTGATTAATGGGAATAAAAATGAAAGAATATTGAACAACATACAACAAAATGAATGGGGGGGAATATTTTGTTTTCTCTCTCTCTAAAACTAGTGAAGAAAACAAGGTTATATTATATCAAACAAATCATGGAAATCTTGTTTAAGATAACAACAACATGATTAACCAAGGAAATGAAATTCCAATAGCCACAACCACATCCGAGGAAGAGGAACTGGGTTGTAACTATAGATATGATTTTTACCATACAACAATCTCCACCTTGAAAACAATTTTTCTAATGTTTCTCCCAACAAATTCAATCGTCACTTTTTCTGCAAGCCAAGAGAATCCAAACTCCACAACAATTCCTCTAATGATACTAGTTTTGTAAACATGTCTGCACAATTTTCCTAAGTATGGACCTTCTTGAAATCTACTCCACCTTCATCAACAAGCGTCTTACAAAATTGTACTTAAAATCAACATTAGTATTCTTGTTGTGATATGTTGGATTGGTGGCCAAATGGATAGCACATTGACTACCAGATAATATATACACGTGGTCTTGCGCCCTTCCAAATTGGCCCAAAATACCCTTTAACCAAAATTCTTCTTTGCATGCATGTGATACAACAATATATTCTTCCTTGGTAGCAGACAAAGCAATTGTTTCTTGAAGATTTAACATCCAACCAATAGATCCTCCCACAAGAGTAAAGCCATAACCTGAAGTAGACCTCCTCTAGTCCAAATCACCTGCAAAATATGAATCAACATAACCTCATACTGTATCATTAGAACCATCAAATGTGATGCAATAATCTCTTGTTCCTCTTAGATACTAAGGAATTGATTTCAATGTTTCCCAATGTTCTCTACCTAGATTTTCCATGTATCTACTCACAACACCAACTGCATATGAAATATTCAGTTTAGTGCATACCATCACATACATTAAACATCATATTGCATTTGCATAAGGTACATGAGACATATAATCCTTTTCTTCTTGACTACTAGGACATAATTCTGAAGAAAGATTATAATGGGAAGCCAAAGGGACTTTCATAGGTTTCAAAACATTCATACCAAACATTATGGGTATTTTCTCCACATACTTTTGTAGTGATAAACAAAGCTTGTTGGATGTATCTATGCATTTCCATGCCCTAAAATATTTTTGTTTCTCCTAGATCCTTCATATCAAAATTCCTAGCAAACTATTCCTTTAACCTGTTGATATCAACAATGATTTTGCCTTCCAGAAGCATATTGTCAACATATAACAACAAAATAATGATATGCCATTGGAACTTTTGAAGTAAACACAATGATCATACTCACTTCAAGTAAAATTTTGGTTCACCATAAAGGAATCAAACTTATTGTACCATTGCATGGGTGACTACTTCAGACCATACATTGACTTCTTCAACTTTCAAACAAATATTCTCTTGCAATCTTGAACAAAACCTTATAGTTTTTCCATATATATCTTCTCATCCAAATCTCCATTCAAAACAATGTTTTAACATCTAACTACTCCAACTCAAGATCAGATAAAGAAATCGTGATACCATAGCATGAATATAAACAAACTTAAAAATGGTGAAAGTATTTCATGAAGATAAATACCTTCCATCCGAGAATACCCTTTTGGGACGAGTGTAGCTTTGTATCTTAATTTTTTACCATCAACACACTTATTCAATTTTTATACCTACCTGCACCCTACCACTCTTCTTTCCTTAGGGAGTTCTATTAGGTCGTATGCTTTATTCTTCTCCAAGGCATTCATTTCTTCTTCCATGGATATTTTCCATTTGGAAATTTCAACATCATCCATTGCTTCCCGATAACAAGAAGGTTCCCCATCATTAGTAATCAATGCAATAAATGAAACATAATCTCCATACAACTTGGGAGGCTTGATGTCCCATGTAGATCTCCTTAGGGATGGTTGTGGTTCTTCCACATCTTATTCTTCTTCAAAATATTCTTCTTGCTCCCTTTTTTTTTTTATATATGGTTGAGTCTTCAACCAAATTTCTTGATGTTGTGCTACATGCTCCCTTTTCACTTCAACTTATACAACATTTTATTTATGAGAGTGATTTCATCAAATACTACATATCTGATAATGATGATTTTATGGGAAGTAGTATCCTACAATCTATATCTCTTGAGTACAACATCATAACCAACAAAAACATACTTCTTTGACCCAGATTCTAACTTTGAACATTGATCTTTATGAATAAGGGAAAAACATCACAAGCAAAGATTTTCAAATTTGAGTAATCACAAGGATGACCTATCCATACCTCTTTAGGAATTTTACAATCTATTTCAAGTATTGGTGACTGGTTTACCAAATAGAAAGAAGTAGTGATTGCTTCGTCCCACAACTCTTTCTAAAATTGGCATTATTGATCATTCTCCTTTATCTCTCTAGAAGAGTCATGTTCATGCATTCCACCATGCCATTTTGATGAGGAGTGTATATTGTGGTTCTATTACTTATGATCCCAGCTTCCTTGCAATATTTCTCAAATTCCAAGGATGTGAACTTGCCTCCATTATCTGTCTCAAACACATGACTTCCCTATCAATTCCATTTTCAACCAAAACTCTAAATTGTTTAAATACATTTAACACGTCATATTTTCTCTTTATAAAATACACCCACACCTTTATAGAGTAATCATCTATAAATGTTACAAAATTTAATGATCCTCCAAAAGGAACTATAGGGGATGCCCCCCACACATACAAATGAATATAATCAAGAAAATATTTCCTTATATGACTGTCGGTTTTAAAATTTTATCTACACTACCCAAAAATATAATTTTTACTGAAATTCAAATTGAAGTATTTCAAATCCGGAATTAACTTGTGGTTTATAAATACATTTATCCATTTCTCACTCATATAACCCAGTCATTGATGCCATAAATCGATAGGTTCATTTTCTTCCTCTAATGCCACAACTACTTCATTTACTTGAGTGTTTCCTTCTAGTTTGTAAAGGTTTCTAGTCTTTGTAGCCTTCATAACCACCAAGATTCCCTTGGACACTTTCAATGCTCCACCTTGAATTATAAACTTGTACCCTCCAGAATCCAAAATTCCCAAATAAATTGAATTCTTTTTAAGTTCAGGTATATCTCTAACCTCCATTAGTGTTCTAAAAATACAATCAAACATTTTAATCTTAATGCTATGAACCCCAATAGTGTTACAAGGAAAATTATTTCCCATGAGAACAATACTTCCATCAACAACTTCAGAAGAGGAAAACTAACTCCTATGTGGACACATGTGATGTGAAGCAAAATCTAGTAACCATTCTTCATGATAATGTGAGACATTGCAAATGAATAAAACTTCATCAACAATACATGAACTTGACTCAACTCGATTTGCTTCCTTACCAAAGTATTCCTTGGATTCTTATCTCTTCCAACAATCCTTCTTAAGATTCCCTAATTTACTGCAATACTACCACTTTATCTTACTCTTCTTTCCATTTGAATTCAATTTGGATGTACCTTTCGATTTCTACCCTCTTTTTATGGATTGACCTCTAACCACCATTACTTGTTGTGTGGAGGTTTCTATAGTATATTTTCTCCCCACCTCCTCCTTAGACAACAAAGTACCCACAACAGAGTTATATTCATGAGTATCTATTTTACTAAAGCTAATATAAGTGACTAAATGATCCCAAGACTTAGGAAACAAACACAACAATGTCACTTCCTTATCTTCCTCATCGATTTTTACATCCATACTAGCTAACTGCCATATGAGAGTATTAAATATATTTAAATGATCAATACTTTTGGTACCTTCTTTCATCCATAGATTGTACAGTTCCCTATTTAAGTAGGCTTGATTGGTTGGGGATTTCATCATGTAGAGGCTCTCCATTCTACTCCATAGGCCTGTTTTTGTTTCCTCTCCCACAATACTGGAGAGTACGCCATCATCCAAATAGAACACAATGGTGTTGAGAGCCGCTACATCGAGATCTTCCCATTCATCACTCGACATACCCATTGGATTATTTCCCTTCCAATCCAATTCTTTGTGCAAACTTTGATACACCACCAAATCCCGCACCTTGAGCTTCCACAACTTGAAGTTATTTTGTCCATTAAATTTCTCTACTTTGAACCTTCTGTTCGTCATTTTCACCATTATCTATGGAATTGTCCTCAACTCTTCACAGATCAACCCTCAACGGAACTCCTCTTCGGCTCTCTGTGCTTCGGCACAAGATTCCTTAACTCTCGATGCATGGGCACGAGCTTTGTTGATGCTCTGATACCAATGGTTGAGAACAAAGCCTGCAAAAAATGAATTTAATGGGCCTGCAAAAAATGAATTTAATGGGCCTACAAACAATGGATTAATGGGTTTGCAAATAGTGGATAGAAAAATGAAAGCATATCGAATAAAAAACAACAAAATGAATGTAGGGGAAAATATCTTTACTACTCTCTATAAAAAACCAGTGAAGAAAACAAGGTTACATTACATTAAACACATCACACGCTTCTCATTTAACCAAAAACCATCATGCTTAAATGAGGCAATGAAATGCCAATAGCCATAACCATGTCAAAGGAAGAGGAACCACTTGTAACCGATGAGATGAGTTGTCACAACATGTAAATGTTCTTCCAGTTATTATCATGCATAAAAAGTGTGAAATACAAAGATTGAATGTAGGGAAATGGTAAAGGTCATTTAGTTATTATCTTCCATATCCATGTTCAAAATCCAAGAAAACAATGGGTAATGTGAAGCGATCATTAAAACTTTTTTTTGAATAAGCAGTGGGTTTACATTATCAAGCATGGAGGGTGAGAAAAATGACTTGTCACTCACGCTGTGAAACAACAAAAAAGTAGAGTGAAACGTGAACTCTTAAAAGACTGATGAACACTGACTCTTAAAAGACTACAACTATCCTTAAATGATATTCCAATGTTTTAGTGAGATCATTTTTTCAGATCCATACAATAACACCGTAAAATATATTTGCAATCACTTTTAATTATGATGATAGGTTTATTTATTTAATACCTCCATGGTTACTAATTAGTGTTGAATGTTTCTAACTGAAAATTTAGCAAACCATCATGCACAAACAATAAACAGGATCTGATAGTTGCAGAATATCTCTCACAACTAACTAGATCTAACAAATTCAAAACAATCTCTACTAAAGTAAGCATTAATTCTAACACCCTCTCTTAATGCTTAGATCACAAATAACAATTATGAGATTGCATAAAAATATTTTTTAAACTTTGATCCCTATCGATTCTGGTCTTCATCAACATTTTTACCCACTCTGAAATCTCATAGACTACGCTCTTTCCCAACCATCAACTTCAAGCTACCACTCGATCCCTTTAAGATACAATTGCTTCTTACCATCAATGACACATTTGTAGGATCGACGAATCTTGACTACCCTAAAAAATAGTCTCAATAAGAAATCATCTCATTGACATTCTTCCATCTATCGAAGTACATGGTCTGTCATTGTATTCGCTAGTTATCTTGGAAAACAATCTAGATACTGAATGTATCCAACAATCAATCATACAACTTGACCTGTTTTCACATACACAAACACACAAAGATAACATGTAATTGTTGTTGAACATGTTCTTACATGACACTGAAGTACGTCAAGGACCACCAACTTGAATTATATTACTTTGTTATATGATTGATTCTTCATAATTCATTTCACAACAAAAAGAAAAAACTAATACACAATCACAAAGTCAGTTACCACAGAAAATGCATCCCCTATTTTCTTTTACAAAGAATTTAAGTATTTTACAAAGACTTTTCACCTTTATGAATATGGCATTAGTAATATGCATATTTTCTAGCATGTCTCTTCCCACATGCTCCACCCCTATTGACATGCATTTATATGAAAATCAATTACTAACAAAGTAAAATTTTATATATACCATTTTTGCTCGAATAAGCCTTTCAATAAAATGAAACTAATATAATTTCCTTCTCTTTCCTTATAAGAATGAAACAATCCATGTATACAGACAGATCTATGTGGAAATCAAGAATATCATTTTTTCATGTAGGATTTACGACTAGATCTTAGCAAAAAAATATGGTTCTGATATAAATTTGTAACCCCTATTATTCTTTGCAAGGGTCATCATTTGACTAACAAAATGAGTGTTCTCCAATTTTAGAATTGCAAATGTGGAAAACACAATTCACATATGATAATTAACAATCACACACATAAGAAACACATGGATTTCACGTCGTTCACCCAAATGTTCGGCTACATCCACCAAGCATAGGCATCGATTGTCTTATTATTTAGATTATGGAGATTGCATCAGACTTGCAAGTTCTCACCCTATCTCTATATCTCTACCTCTACGGGCTTACATGTATTTATATACATTTACAAGAAATTGATTATTAAATGCAATCCCTATCCATATTCTAACTTGGTCTATTTAGTTTCAACCAACACAGAATAATAGGATCCAAATCCATCCTTGGAGGAATTCGTTTTCACTAAATCCCAACAATCTCCACCTTGACAACAATTAACCCGATACCTTTCTCCTTCCTTTTGTTCATCACCTTTTCTACAAGCCAAGAGAAACCAAGCACCACTGCAACTTCTCTAGTAAAACAGGTTTCATGATCTCGCCTGTGTGACTTGCACGAGTTTGGATTTCCTGAGGGGTCACTCCACCTCAAACATGTCTTCCACAACTATGTTGTGAGACATATTTAGTGATAGATTTCCTTCTATCCAAGGCACCTGTAAAATATACATTACAATTATCACACACTATCTCAGTGTAACCATTATAGGTGACATTTGTGCTTCTCAAACGTTGAAGCACCCATTTCACTGCAACACCTGAATCTGTCATGTATCTAACAACATCATTAGCATGTGAAACATTTGGTTTTAACCATTTCATCACATACAACAGACCTTCTACTGAACTTACCCGAGACATAACCTTTTCTTCTTTATAGACATGACCTATGCTTGAAGAAAACTTATAATGGAAAGAAAGAGGGATAAAGACCGGTTTTACAATGTTCATATTGAACTCCAACCACATCTTACCATTACCATCTCTATGTACTTCTATGCCCATCATCTTTTTTGCTGCTTCTTGATCCCTCATCTGAATTGTCCTGTCCACCTGAGTCATTTTCTTACTGATTTTATCAACGCTTCGGCTTGCATCGAGCATATCATCAACAAATAACATCAAGACTGTGAATGTACTATAAACTATATATTCATTTAGGACTACCCTTTGAAAAATTATGACTGACTATGAAGGATTCAAACCTCTTGTATATTTGCCTAGGTACCAATAGGCTATACAATGAATTTTCTAGCATGCAAACAAATTTACTGTTGCGATCTTGAATCAACCCTTTTGGTTGTTCCATACATACAATATATCTGTCAATGATGACCTTGCGAGAACTAAGATCCCACACACAACATCCATTTATACCACCATCATAACTTGCAGAGATATAAAACAAGAAGGAATTTAGAAACAAAGATTTTAAGTCAGGAAATGATTTACCACTTACCAGTACCTGCAATTCTTTCTTGCTCTTATGACCTTGATGCTTCTGCCATAAACAAGAAGATACATCTGTCACTTCAGATGCCACTTCAATACTCCCTTCCAACTTATAAAGATTATCAACCTTTGTTGCCTTCATCACTACTAAACTACCTTTCGACAATGTGAGTGCTCCACCTTGACATGTATACTTATATCCACAAGAATCCAACACTCCCAATGAAATCAAATTTGATTTAAGCTCAGGTACATATCTAGCATCCATTAATTCCCTAACAATACCATCGAACATCTTGATTCTAATATTGCCAACCCCAACAGTTTTACAGGGAGTACCATTTCCCATAAACACTACGCCCTCATCAACACATTGGTAAGAAATGAACCAATTTCTATGTGAGCACATTTGGTGGGAGGCACCTGAATCTAACTGCCATTCTTCTTGATATTGTAAATTACTAGAAACAAATAAAACTTGATCATTCATACATGAATTTGTAACAGCCAAATTTGCTTCCTTTGTAGAGTTTTCCTCAGATTCCTTTCTCTTCCAACAATCTTTCTTGAGATTTCCTATTTTGCCATAGTACCAACATTTTTCTTTACCCTTTCTGTGTCTTGACTTAGATCGAGAAGAACTTCTCTCATTCTGCTCTTTAGTTCGACCTCTGACCAACATTGCCTTTGAAGTTGAGGTTTCTTTACTGGATTTTCTCCTCATCTCCTCAGCCAACAAAACTCCCACAACAAAGTCATAATCTAAAACATATGTTGAGCTAAAACTAATAGAGGTGACTAGATTATCCCAAGACTCAGGCAACGAACACAATAGTGTAATAGCCTTATCTTCATCTTCGAATTTAACTTCCATACTAATCAATTGAATTATAAGGGTATTGAAGGTATTTAAATGGTCAACAAATTTTTTACCTTCTTTCATCCGCAAACTGTACAATTGTCTCTTGAAGTAGATTTTGCTCGTCAAGGACTTCGTCATATATAGACTTTCTAGCTTGTTTCATAAGCTTGATGTTGTATCCTCTCCTACGATATTAAACAAAACATCATCCACCAGACATAAACGAATGATACTAAGAGTTTTTGCATCCAGATCTTCCCATTCCTCATTCGTCATGATTGTTGGTTTCTTTGACTTGCCTGCCAATGCTTTTTGCAACCTTTGTTGCAATAGTAAATCCCGCATCTTGAGCTTCCAGAGCTCGAAGTTGCTTTTACCACTGAACTTTTCAACTTCAAACTTAAAACTCTGCATCTTAGCCATTAGCACAATGGGGAGCTCCTTCGGCGCGCTAGTGAGTGAGGTCAACACTCTCTTAGGGTTCATAGGGGAGCGCTAATTTTCCTTGAATGTGAGTGGGTTGGCGCGCCTTTAACATTGTATGGGAAGCTCAGATGACTTTTTATTCAATTTTTCCCTAGACACCTATTCAATTCACCTTTTTCATCACGGATTTAGCTTCACGGATTTCCAGTGCAATTCTTATACTAATTGTTAGAATTGTAAATGCGGAAAACATAATTTACATATGATAATTAATAATCACATACATAAAAAATATAGGGATTTCAGGGGGTTCATCCAAACCTTGAGCTACTTCCACCAAGCATATGCATTTGTTGTCTTATTATTCAGATTATGGAGATTACATTATACTTGCAAGTTCTCACTCTGTCTCTATATCTCTGCCTCTACGAGTTTACATGTATTTATATACATTTACAAGAAACTGATTATTAAATGCAATCCCTACCATATTCTAATTTGATTATTTTAATTGCAATCAAAGCAGAATAATAGGATCCAAATCTATCCTTGAAGGAATTCGTTATCACCAAATCCCAACATCCAACCGCTTGAGGTTAACGGACAGAACCTCCAATGTTCACTTCATACGATTTCCCAATCGTGACACACATGGCTGAACATTTTTTAGAGCAGCTGCGGCTTGCTGAAGTAGCTCCTGGACTCTTTTACAATTTCCTCCACGCACAGGTTTAACAACAAGGAGAGGTGGCTGCTCGAATCAAATTCTCATAGATTGAATATGCAGCCGTCATTTCTTATGGTTTATACGCCAACTAATCCACACGCAAATCGTTCACCTTCCGTACAGATCAGACCTGGCAAATGCACCCTTCACACGTCCGTTCGGGCTCCTGTCGGCATCTTTTCCTATTTATTCATGAAAAACCGTAAAACAATCTGTATTGTAATCTATTCACAATAACAACAATTTACTCTTTACTAATTCTACTCACATTTTATTTTGGTGTTCTTGGACGTGAGGGAATTAATTTCAGAGCAACCAACTCTGATATTAATTTAGCAAATCAATATCAAATATATATATTTTATTAATCAATTAAGTACATATTTATACAAAAAGTTTTTTCAACAAAATAACAAATTTATAAACAAACTTCTCAATCATAAACATAAATAAATAAGATTGATCATATACATAAAATATAAACAAAATTAAACATAAATAAGATTGAAAAAAGGATTTCTCACAACTAACTAAATCTAATAAATTCAAACTCATCTCTACCAACCAACGCAAACCCATCTCCCATCTCTACTGAAGTAAACACATCAATTCTAAACATTAATTCTAAAAAGAAACCCATTCCCTGCTGTTTACAGAGATCCATGCGTCTCGACTGCATGCATATCCGTTGAAAAGCAAGTACATAGATAACGGATGCATTAATTCAGATTTTGCAATATATAAACTTTCATGGTATCCACTGATAATATTGAACCGTTGTCACTCCTACTTTACATGATTATAAATGTTGCCTCCCTGTGTTTGTCCTGTCAGACTGCAATATTAAGGCTAAGTGACAATTTGAAGTAACACCCAAATGATAATAAGAATTTTTGGGGATTTGAAAGTCATTATTGATTGGATGAAACAAAAAGGTCAATTACAAGGGGTGAACTTAGATGATTGGAAATTAAAAATAAAGGAATTGACACAAAATTTTAAAGAAATTAGTTTTCAGCACATTTATCTGGAGTATAATAAAAAGGCAGACTCGCTGTCTAAACGAGCACTAAAAGAATCTAAAGATAGACTGTCCGTCTATCATTGGCAAAATGGGAAAGAAAAACCTCCTACCCATCTAAATATCTTCGAAAATTGAGTTTTTGAAGTAGCTGAGTGAATTAGTAGATGGTCTGAAGGTCAGTTTTGTTTTCAATCTATGCATGTTCAGGATTATATCAGTTGATTTTGGTATGCTATCGAGTGATCAGCTCTTTAGTGCTTTGTGTTACTCAGTACAGCAAAGCTATCTTTTGGTGGCTCTTTCTCAGTATCGGTTTAATCGATACCGTGTCTGTAAAAGAAATTATATCTTTGAGATTTTTTTTTCGAGATAATTTTTTTCGGGAAAAAAAAGTGAAAAAAAAGATATCATTCGATATCATATATTCGAATGGGCAAATAAATTTTTGGGTAAAATGGAAATGGAAATATTTACATATGCCGTTCAAAATTAGAAAAAGAGTTGAATAGAATTGCTCACACACTATCAACTATGTATATTTGTTATACATACAGTAGAAACAAATCTAAAGCTCATTAAGACACAGCCACACTGATACCCAAATATATACAAATATTTTTGTATATTTTTGTTTCCAGCCACACTGATACCAAGAGAAACGTTGAATCCAGAAATTCTATTTCGGTAAACAGAAGAAAGCCGGCTTTTAGGAAAATAGCACGTCCGAGAGAAGCTTATACCGACGAACCAATCCACTTTTGGTGGTGTTTCTCTGGGTAGAAGAACCGTGCAAGTTTGCGGAACTTTCAGTAGACAACTTGCAGTCTTCTGGGAGACTCAACCTCTGGTTCTGTTTGCTCCATCCAAATTTGGGGTGGAGTTTAGGGCTACGCGGGTTGCCATTAGTCTTTCTGGGATTCTCAATGGTTGAAGATGGAGGCTGCTTCATGGTACTTGTGGATGCCGACTTGGACATGGTTTCGCTGACAGCTACCTCCTTGGTCTTCCTAGTTTCCATTTCCTGCAGTTCATTTTTCCTTTTGTGGCTCTGAATTTTTTCTTTTTCTTCGAAGTCGAGGCACCAGTCACATACATTTAGGCCAACCAATTCCAATTGATCTGAATACAACCTGCTGCAATATCTGCAAGAGTGGCCGTATAGTGCACATATCAGAATTCAAAAAACTAATTTACAGAGCATTGAAGGCAAGGACAGTATTCAATGAAATTACTCCGAGACACAGTCTCACATGTGTTGAAATCGGTGGTGGCATATGTTGCATCTGAACAATCTTTCCTGAAATCCAACGTCGCCACACATACAGCAATCTTTTTCTTTGTCTTTCCTAGTAATATCTCTGGAACTATACTGGATTTTCTTCCGCTCATGATCCATTGTCAAGCGCCAGCGATTGTTTTCGATGGACGGTCGCTTCCTCAATTTATTACCAGAAGAGCCCGTTATGCTATCATTGTATTTTAGAGACATAATATCGGTCGGATCAATATCAAGGCATAGATCGAAAACATTGAAAAGCAAATACACGATTGAAATGCATATAGAGATGCATATAGAGCAGATCGTTTACAAGCTCTCATATTCAAACAAAGTTTCCATGCGGATCCATTTTCCCGACAAACTGTCAAAGTTCAAAGTTGAGAGGCCACCAATATGCAGCTGTGCTTAATATTAGCGCAATACGCTGCAGATCCCGGCGAACAAGAGCGACCTGACTTGGTCGGAGCAAGAGAGATTGAAAAATTGTGTGGGGCGTCTTGCAATGTTATGTACGTGTCGAGGGCAGCACACCAGGCAATGCCTCCGTTCCTCCGACGGCCAGAGAAAATGTTAAGATCATCTTTTAGACGGTGTTCATATGGGTTTGATTTTTCGGCGAGTTTTGGAAAATTACTGTTATTTAACATCTTTTACGGGCAATGAAACCTAAGAGTTTTTAGCTTATGCGTGAACTTATGACAAGTGTCTGAGAACGGTATTGGTCACATTTCTGAAAAAAGAAAATAACTTTACATATTCAATTTATGAGTTAATTTGTTTATTTTCAGATTAATGGATTAAATATTTTAATAACAAAGTTTTAAGCTATTTAAGAATTAAATATTATTTATAAAATAAAATAAAATAATAAAAGTATTATTTTAAATTTTTTAAATTTTGAGTTAGTTTGTTTATTTTCTAATATTAATGAATTACAATTTTGGATGAAATAGTTTTATATAACTTGAGTGGGTTTAATGGTTAATAACATGTGTTTCCTCCTAAGAGGTCATAAGTTTAAATCCAAAGGGGGTAGGGTATTTTTGTTTATGCTCATGATATCATTCTTATGGCTAGGAGTCCCCACAATCTTACATAGAAACTAAGAATCCTACCCACAATCTTACATAGAAACTAAGAATCTTCAAGGATTTTTGCTCCAATATGGATATAAAACTCTTCTTTGAGACTCTTGTTATTCTATATAAATGTGAAGTTTGAGGATGTAATCTCAAAATGAAAGGAAATACATTCTATCTTATCCTCCTTTTAGAGACTAACATTTCCCCATTGAATCCTCCTTTTAGAGATTAGCATTTCCCCATTAAAAACACCACTATGATTAAATACATATGTATAAGAATAAGTTAAATAACATGAAAGATAATAAGCTTCTTAAAACTTTTACTCAAATATATTAACTTTTGAATTAATTTGTTTATTTTTATTATTAATAAATTAAAAATAATAATTATAAAATTTTACAATAAAAATTATGATTTGNGAATAAGTTAAATAACATGAAAGATAATAAGCTTCTTAAAACTTTTACTCAAATATATTAACTTTTGAATTAATTTGTTTATTTTTATTATTAATAAATTAAAAATAATAATTATAAAATTTTACAATAAAAATTATGATTTGGTATATACCTTAAATTAATTAAAAAATAAATATCGATTACACAATAATGATTTAGTATTTTAGTATATGGTTTAAATTAATTACAAAATAAATATTAATTACAAAATAATCATTTAAAAAAATAGATTAATTTAGATTGCAGAAAATCTAAAACATCGTTTTGCTAAATTTAAAATCGAATTCTGCTAAATTTAAAATTGAATTGTGGTGAAACTTTATATTAAAGATTCGTATAAATTTATTATATAAATGGAAATATTTTAGTTATAAGATAAACGAAAATCTTTTAATTATAATATTAGCTTACTCTATTGTATCTAAGAAAGCTATCGACAAGGAACCCTAGCTATGGAATATGAAAAATGTTTTAAATTTATTTAAAATTTATTTTTAGAATTTAGATTCAGTTAAATTGTACTAATATATTATTATTGTTATATTATTTTATTAATTTTAAATATATTAATTCAAATATATTATTATATCATTTAGTGGGTTCCCTCAAATTTTATTTTAGTGGTCAGATGTATTCGCTTGTTACATAGGCAATGCCACTATATTGTTATTTGTTTGTTATTGTGTATATATGGTATTGGAACGGTGATAAATATCATTTTATTAAATTTAAATATAATATAATATTATTTATTGACTTGTATTTTTGGTGAGATGTATTGTTTTTTTTATTTTTATTATTAATTTTTTTTTTTTATGTAGTAGGAAGTTCATCTCATACTTCTCCACTTCGTAAATGATATGAAGTGTTAAAACTCAATCCAAAAACATAAAACTCAAATTTTTGGTAATTCCTAATCTAAAGAGTATATGCATGACTCACCAACTACACTATTCCATAAGACTGATGCATTAACTTGTTACATAGGCAATTTCACGATATTGTTATTTGTTTGTTATGGGGTATATATAGTATTGGAATGGTGATAAATTTAGAAAGTGACTTTAAAAAATAACATTTTCTTAAATTTATTTATTTAAATTTATTTCATTCCCGGTCCCGGTCATATATATAATCACATAGATGACCGGGACCGGGAATGAAATGTTTCCAAATATAATGGAAAGAAAGTATTTTTAATGTCCATGAGGCTAAAAATAGCCTATGGGACAGATTGTTTTTCCATCTGGCTTTTGTATTCGGCCCTTTTCCTGTGAAGTTTTACAATAATCTCTCCCAGCTTCTCAACAAACTCTTTGTTGAATAGATTATCCCAAGAATTAGCTGCCAGAATACCTGCATAATTTTCCCTGCTGTCTTTGAGGGCCTCACATTCTAAAATGAAATGTTTTTCTGTTTCCACTTTTCCAGATGAGCACAGAATACATACTCTTTCTTCCCACCTTTCTTTTGGCCTTTTCCAGCACCCTGTTTCACAACGGAGTTGATGAGAATTAGTCCTTAATTGAGCAATAAGAATTTTAGATCTCCAAGAAATATTGACCCCTATATAAATGGATAAAAGCTCCAAGAGAAAACCTATTTAAAAAAGGAGAGAGATGGCTTAATATTATTCTATAACAGCCCTAGCAAACCCTACAAACTAACTCAATGACACTACCACCCTCCCATATGGAAAGAAAGAAAGAAAGAAAGAAAGAATTTTTTAATGTCCATGAGGCTAAAAATAGCCTATGGGACATATTGTTTTTCCATCTGCCTTTTGTATTCGGCCCTTTTCCTGTGAAGTTTTACAATAATCACTCCCAGCTTCTCAACAAACTCTTTGCTGAATAGATTATCCCAAGAACTAGCTGCCAAAATACCTGCATAATTTTTCCTGCTGTCTTTGAGGGCCTCACATTCTAAAATGAAATGTTTTTCTGTTTCCACTTTTCCGGACGAG
>ML782738.1:186412-242230 GCA_009831015.1 Picea engelmannii | reverse complement strand
GCTTTACCTTTATAAATCCAATCTCTTTTTCCCTCATCTCTTGCTGCCCTAACTTTTCTCATCTCGTCCCTCCTTTCCTCCTGTTGTCTTACAGTCAAGTCTTCTTCTAGAAAAAACCGAGAACCCCTCAAGAACTGCTTCCTGCTCACTTGAATAGCAAGGGAATTTAGGTCAACCTCACTCGTCGGGCCACGTTCCAATCCCCGACTCATGTACTGTTTTCAGTTATTTACCTTCTGAATTGTACACAAATTAGGGAAGGTGTAGTAGTCTTAAAGTTCTAAAACTGCTGCTCATTTGATCTCGCGGAAGTTCTGATAAAACCTAATCTATTATATTCAGATCCTTCTGTCTGCCTACTTTTTAATCAAATCAAATCTATTCTGTTCAGATCTCTCTGCCAATTATCTGAATTCATTGTCCCTGCCATCTATACGATAGTGTGATTGGCACTGAGAATTAGAAGTTCAATCCTCTTGACGCATATGACAAATGAACTAGGTTTAAAATGAATCTATGCTGGTGGAGTAGCGGACAGATTGAGCTTCCAGGATATTCTACAATGGTCCAAGATATTGTTGCCAGTTGGTACGATTACTGCCATAATTGCGACTACTGAAACCGTATTTACTGGCTCCTTCCTTCGCCGTATTATGTATGTTTGGATTTTCTGGCATGCGCGATCTCCGCAGAGACCTTGCCATCTCTCTGTTTTCGTTCAGAGAGATTTAGGGAAGATTTGAGGTTGACCCACCCACTTACAATAATCCTCGTTTTTCTCCTACCCGTGCTATTCCATGCCATACCATATCATATCATATCGAGCTTGATTTGATCTTGATTGCGTCCCACCATCTATCTATTCCATCCGGATTCGCATTTCCCATTCCTATCAATTCCGTCGAAAATGAAATCTCTCAAGTAAATAAGATAAATAAATATATGTTAATGGATAAAAAAAGAGAATTGTGTACTGCCAAAGTTCTGAGTTCTGTCACGGGCAACGGCCATTGAGGTCATTCATATAGCATCAACGTTCCAGGGTTGAGTACTGAGTACTGGGACTGAATGCAAGAAATTCAATAAAGGTGTACAGTCAGTTACAGGGTGCAATGTACCAAACCCGCATGTGCGCGCCTACATCGTCTGTACAGGGCTGGATCTGTGGTCCCCGTCGATCTTCCTTGTATCACGATTGCTTCGGTTCAAGGATTCTCGTCATATCATTTCATCGCAAAAGGAATCCTTCCTAAACTAACGTTAGGCTTTCGAGTTTTTGATATGGATCAACAAAAGTGGATGGATAGCTTCACGTGCGTGCTTTTGGATGTTTTCGAACGACACTCTGTTGGAGGCTTTTCTGGATACCCTACACAAAAAGTTAGTAGGAGGTGGGTTCCACACAATCCATCATTACGCATTCTATGTTGGATGGGAGAAGAGTTCATCGGGCTAGTTCTCATTTCGGTGGATGTTGAAGAGTTCATCACGCTAGGTCGAATGGTGGATGTCTCATTTCTGTGGATGTTGAATAGTTCATCACGCTAGGTCGAATGGTGGATGTCTCATTTCTGTGGATCTCTTTTTGGAAGACTTTGTCTTAGATAGGTTTTTTTTTGTCTAGGTTTGAAAAATTCAGCTTACTTGCTTAGTGTCTGCACTAAGTTCAGGTTTATAGGGGCAGCCATTGACCTCCTCAATCACAATATCGACTAGTTCATGTGGTAAAAAAAAAGTAATTTTAGATACAAGAAAATGACTTTCAAGGTTATGAAAAAATTATGACATTTATATTATATTTGATAGTAGTAAGATTGAAATACAAATATAATTAAGATTCAACAATTATTAACTATTTTAATTTAAATTCTAATCTTAACATGAACATACAAAGTGATGGTCTCTTAAACTTAAATATTTAAATATATTTCAATACATATAATAAGTCAATTTTAAAAATTTTAAATTATAAATATATTTAAGCATTTCGTTCACTTTACCATATCTATACTCTTTAGAATTTATGTTGTTTAATACCAAATGAATCTAGTTGTAAAATGCCAAAGTTAAAGATCTCTTATTACAACTTTTCAAAGCTTTGTTACCTTTTTGCCACGGAAAATTACTCATTATATTATGTATAAGTATGTACACATGGAAAAATACTTAGCTAGAAAATAAAGACTACAATTTTTCATGGAAATACTGTAAATTGCACTCAAACCAACACACACGCTGAAGTAAGTATGACAACCCTTAACAAAAATCAAGTCCAACAACTTTCCACACTTAATCATCCAAAAAAAAAAGAGTAACCAAAAATATGATATCACCTATCTCTAATGATTTAGCAGTAATCTGAAGATAAAATCATATGAGTTCTTTTATAGATTGAAGAAAAGAGTAGGACCCCATTTCCTTGTGCTCATTGATTATAAGATATTTTCCCTTCTTGCATTTGGATAGCCTTCTTGGAAAGGATATCTCTCTCCTTATTATGCTCTCATAAATATGAGAGAAGATGATTGAACTGAAAGATTTGTTGAGTTGTTTGATTATGTCCTTCCAAAAATCTAAGGAGATTACCTGCAATTTCCCTCTGTAATTCAACTAGTCAATAATTATTTTAGAGTCTCTAAAAACCTGTAAGACATCAATATGCAACCGAGATGCCAGCATAAGAGTTTCCCAAGCTTCTAATAGGTCTTCCCTAGTGTTGGTGTCTAGGCCACAGTTGAAAGTCCATTTGTAAACAATTTTGTCATTGATCCTAATCAACCTGCCTGCTCCACTCTAAAGTCCATTTGAGTTCGTTGCTCCATCAACCCAACTCACTGTAGTCAACACTCGGGGAGATGTTTTAATAGGTCTTGAAGTAGTCACTTTATGAGAATATATAAGTCTATCAATTCTCCCAAGTGACTTATATAAAATTGAACAGATAGAAGGACTCCCATTTTCAAAAATTACCTTATTACATTCCAACCATACATGCCAACTAACAAAGGAAGGCAACGTAGAGTACTTCGGCTACAATTTTACCAAACTTTCATAACAATCATTTAAAGTATTCCCCTCAAAAACATGCTTTATATTTAACCCTCTTATAATCGTGTGCTAGACTTGTTGAGTGAAAATACATTTGACCAACAGATGACTCACCGTCTCTCGTTCCTTTGCACATAAATAGCGTATACTAGGCCGTTCCCATCCTTTACATTGTAAGTTATCCGATGTAAGTATTTTTTTCCCCAGATAACCAAATGAAAAATTTATTTTTTAGTGCTAAGTCTCGGGTCGAGAGGTTTCTCCTCCAACCAACGATAGGCTGTTGCAAAAATTTTAAAGCTATGGAATAATATAGATTTTTTACTGTTAGTGTACCTGACTTATCACCCCCAATCCATTTTAACTCATCAGATATGTCTTAAAGCTGAACCACCGAGCCAATTAAATCCCTGCAATAATAATCCCATTCCTTTGCCAAATCTCTAGTGAGTCTGAGGTCGACATTATCTTTCCACTGTGAGCAGATAGTACCTGGTTGGATATTGCCTCTAACCTGATAGAGATAGGTTATGTTTCTTTACTTTAAAGAAGATAAAAGTTCTTAACAAATTAAAGAGGTGTTCCCTAGTCCCAAAATCAAATATTTTCCTATTAAAACCGAATGACCAGACCCAGGACACCAACTCAACCAATGAGTTATGAGATGTAATGACTTTAATAATTTTTTCTAGGTCTGAGAAGCCGATGTCGATCTATGTGTAGTCGATCTAAGCCAAGTAGTTACCGAGCAGTAAGGAAGGTATTTGTCTTATATGACTCTATGCCAGATACCATCCTTCATCAACACTCGCCACAAAGAATTAGCTACCAGTGCTCTATTAAAAAGAAAAATATTCCTTAAACCCCAACCGCCAAAGTGCTTTGGTTTAGCAATAATATCCCAACTACATAAATGTAAATATTTTTTTTCTCTACAACCCGACCAAAGGAAAGTGAATATTATTTGTCTGATCTTGTTGAGTGTTGATATAGGAATATCACCTAGTGTCATCCAATAAACAGGTTGAGATTCAAGAACTGCTTTGATAAGAACAAAGAACCCACCAAGAGGTAGCCACTTGTTACACCAATGACTGATCCCTTTTTCAATTTTGGTTGTTAACCATCTCCAATATTCAGCCTTGTATTTTCTAGCCTTAAGCAAATATCCATGATATCTGATTCCTTTCAAAAGATCAACAAAGTTGTAAGGAAAGACTTCTTTAAACTTTTCTAATATCTCCCCTTGTATGCCAAAATGATGACAAGTTGACTTTGACAAGTTTACCTTCATACCTGTCACTCTACAAAAGATATTAGAATGTTGTCAATATCCTTCCATTCCTGTAACGAAGCCTTAGTCAAGATAAGGACATCATCGACAAAAAATAGATGAAGTATCTTAACTAATTTGGAGACCTTCACACCTGACAACTTCCCTTCAACCTGACCTTTCTTTAGAAACAGACTAAGTCCTTCCATCACTAAAATAAACAACAACGGAGATAAAGGACAACCTTGTCTCAATCCTCTGCCACTCTGGAAAAAGGGAGTAGTCTCCCCATTTATCAGGACTGCATATGACACATTGATCACATAGCTCATAATCCAAATGGTGGTTAAAAGACCAAAACCTCATTGTAATAGTGTCAATCTTAAATAGTCCTAATTAATACAGTCATAAGCCTTCTTAAGGTCAAGCTTTAAAATTAATGCCCTCAACTTTTTCAACTTAATACTATGAAAACATTCATGGCCCGTGCCAATGACATCCATAATTTGTCTACCCTTTAAAAACCCCAATTGTTCTCTCAACAGAGACCAAGATAAAATAGGTTTTATCATATTTGTAATTATATTCATTATAAGTTTATAACACATATTACAAAGAGCTATAGGTATAAAGTCACTAAAAGAAGAAGGATTATTAAATTTTGGGATTAGGTCCAAAAAAGTCGAATTTAAAGATCTTACCACCTCTCCTCTTTTCTTGGAATTCTCCACCACCTCTAGAAGATCATCCCCTACCAAATCAAAGAAGTGAATGAAGAACTTGACTATCCATCCATCAGGTCCCATACTTTTTTCCTTTGCAAAAACTTTGGGTACTTCCCATAATTCCTCCTTTGTACAGAGTCTTTCAAGAAGCACAGAGTCCTCCTCATTGACTAAACATGGGTAAAGTCTGGCAGTATAGATTTGTTTAGTAATAGTAGATTGTTCCACCTCCTCAAAAAACCTTTTGAAGTGTCTGGTTGCCTCTTTTTTTAGAGCCACTTGTCCAAAATGGACCTACCCATTCTCATCCATAGCTTCCCAAATATGTTTGTTGTTCCTTCTAAAACTGGCGAAATGATGAAAAAAAATTGTATTTTGGTCTCCACTTTTAAGCCAATTTTTTTTGCTTCGTTGTCTCCAAAGTTCCTCTTCTGCCAGAAGCAGTCTATTTTTCTCCTCCTCTAACATATTTATGTGGAAGTCTGCTTCTCAACTCCTTAGGCCCCCAATCTTCTCTTGATAAGAGACTTGGGGCTCCTCCTCCAACTTTTATAATTTTAAAAGTTTCTGCATTCTTTTCTCTTTTGCCCAAACTTTTATGCGTTGTTTTAATAGTTTCAATTTCCATACTAGTCTTTACTACACCCCAGGCTCTTGCACAAATTGTTGATCATTCTAGACTTCATGCACTATAATAGAGAGATCCTCTTCTCTCAACCACAACAGATTTAATTTGAAAGGGTAGGCTGTAGGGTGTAAATTATTATCAAGTTGCAAGAGAATAGGAGCATGATCCAAGAGATAATGATAGGAAACCCAAGACCTTTATTTTCTAGCAACATTTAAGAGATATTTTGACAAATAAACTCAATCCAATCTTTTAGAGACGCTCTCAGCTCCATATATTCCATTCCACCAAGTTGGTACTATTTCATCAGGTATTATATCCACAAGCTGATTATCTTGGAAAATATCTTTGAAATACCCAGCTAACTGATCCAGATGTGATGAAACTCCCCAAACCTCACCAACACTAACTATAAAATTTAAATCCCATGCTACTATTAGATTTTTGTGGACTAGCATAACCCAATTTACCACCTTGTCCCAAAATGATTTTTTGTCTAAACAAGGTCCATAAACATTTAAAAGTGAGATCGTCTTTTTATTCTCCAAACAAGTACCTATCATAAAAATACCACCACAACTTAGGTAAGGATATAGTTCAAATTTATTTGGATCCCATGTCACCAAAATTTCCCCAGACTTGCCAATCGAGCTAACATCACAAGCTAACCAAGTAGGACGTAAAGTATTGATGAATAGTCTAGCCATCTTTTCATCCACCAATGTTTCTTGCAGAAAAATAATATATGGATTAGTCATGTCAAGTAGTCTACGCAGGGAGGAATAATTTAGGCCCCCCCCCACCCCTCTGATATTTAAGGAGATAAATATCATTATTTAGAACTTGCTAGGGATTTCATACCTCTAAGCGCCCCATTATCAAAGAAATTGGTAGAAATCAAATCAATAGGTGTAGAAGAGGAAACTGGTTTTTTGCGAGCAATTTGAGTTTTAATAGGGGAGATCTCATATCCCGAGCTCCTCAACCAAGCAAAATCTTTCCCTGTACCCTCCCAATCTTTAAAAAGAAACTATTTTCTCCACTAGGCTCTATTCTTCAGACTATAGACCTCCCTTGGTATGTATGGATAGGTATAGGAGATAAAGTCTCTCTATAAGAAGGAACCAATGATTCCAGAACATCTACTAGATATATTTCTCCAAGTTCGGGCTCCCTAAATATTGGTAGGATGCCACTTTCCCCCACATGCTCACTGGACAAACCCTCAACTTCCCGAGGTTCCTAAATCACAACAGAAAAAGTACCAGATGGAATAGAACAGTGCCCCACAGGCTCACTAGGAAAACCACTTTCTCCTCGAGGTTCCANCAGATAAGTCTATCTTTAGTATATCAATACCCTCCTGGTCCGACTCTTTGTCATCTGAAGAAACCTGCATGTTCCCTGCTTCCAATGGAGTGGAGGGATCCATGGAATCACACTCCCAATCCGATAATGAATAAAAGAGTGAGGGACATGGATATTTTAACTTACCCGCAACTATGTCCAATGTCTCAGACATGTTGTCCACCTTCGCTGTAGAGTTATTAGTGATAAAATCGAAGGAGTCCACCCCGAATAATCTTCACATGTCGAATTTCTGAGCATAGAGTCTTCTGACACCTCCTCCTCAAATGAACCCTGATAATCCATTCTCATATGACCATTCCTTCAAAAATATGTGCATCTAAACGCGATACCAAGATAGTCCAATTTTTGGCTTAATGTGTGTTCCCGCCATACTATCTCTAACAACTCCAATAAACTAGAGTGAGTATCAATTTTGACTAAAACCTTACCCATCTGCTTATCATGTGCCTTTAGGGACTGTTCATCTACTTTTATAAACCTACCGAGCACATTACCTATGGTTTCCAAAGCCTTATAATTCCATAGTTGTAATGGAAACCTTGGTAACATAACCCAAAGGTGTCGAAAACGAAAATAATCAGTTTCCGGATCAAAACTGACCCTCCAACGCTTTAACATCAAAGTACACCCATCAATAGACCATATCTTATCTAGGACTAAAAGAGTATCTTCTGGGATTTTGAAGTGAAACCCGAACCAACCCCTCAACATAAATAAGACTTCTCAAATGTACCCCAAAAGAGGAGCCCAAGTGGACTAAACCTAGGCTAATAAAGAAGTTTTGCATAAAGGGCGATAGGAAAGACGACCCACAAATGCACAAATAGCCAAATTGACAGTTTCCCCTAACCCAATATATGCACCCATTACCAAGTTTCATTTTTGACCGATTGGAAGACCATGGTTTTAAACGAGTTCCTCTTCCGCCCCGTGCCTTGTGCATTATACCTCCTAGATTTTTACGGCCAACGAACCTCCCTAAAAAATATCGAATTCCAATAGGAAAAATAATTTCTTCCCTTTAACGAAGGGGAAAACCTCCTGGTAAAATATCTGGAGTAAATGGTAAAATGGGAACAGGCTCGAACTTATTCACCAGAGAAAGAATAAGAAACAAAACTGAGTTTTCGATCTTCGAGGAGTTAATACTGGTACTTGCGTTGAGCTTGTCAGTCGAGGAAAATAAATTGGCTCTGTTCTAGAGAGCCTCATCAGCTGGACCCATAAGTGTGTTGACCTCGGCTTCCATTGAAAATATTCTCAAATGTATTAGAACTCTGCCACCTAATCACAACTACCCCTTCACCACACTATCGACAAGACTCAAGTTAAGTTGAGCAGTAATGTCTCTACTCTCAAAATAAAGTCTTACTCGTCGTATCACTGACTGATAAGACCTACAAGGTGAAAAGGATCACAACTATTCTAACCCCTAAAGAATGCTAAAAACTTCCTATACCTACCTAAAACTGTCCCTAAATAGCAACCCAACCAAGTAGCATAACTTCCAGGGTTAACTGAAGACAACTAAAAGAAATTGCAAGTTTCTGGGCCTCCCGTCCACCATTGAAGAAAGTCCCAGGTTTATTCTAACAAACAATTTGACCAACAAAATGCTTCAAAAACCTCTTACAAGAGTCAAAGCTTTGTTACCTACCATAATAGGAAAACATAAGTTATCAGGACACTTGTCTTAGGATCACACAAGTTTGATGTTTTTAATGAATAAAATAAATGGAGTAAATATGAGCTAGCCTCTTCCATCAAAATTAAATTATCATAGTGTTCATTTTTATGGATGTTGACTTTGGGATTAACCATTACCTAGTAAAACGGAAAGCTAAAGGTATTTAATTAGGTATAAATATTAAAGAATGGAGGCTTTCTTTTCATATTTCTTTTCATGTGGTGTGATAAAGAGTTAGAGGAAAAAATAAAATTAAGGTATTATAAGGATGTAATCAACCCTAATCTAGAAGATCAAAATTATCTATCTGTTTTGCCAAGTGTAAAGAAAAAAATAAACATTGCTAAAATAAGAACAAATTCTCACGAGCTCCATAGTGAAACTGGGCGTTGGTCAATTCATAAAATTCCATGGGATGAAAGAGTGTGTCACCTTTGTGACACTAAAAATGTTGAAGATGAAGAGCACTTTCTCCTAGATTGTCCAGCCTATGCCCATATTAGATCTTATTTCAAATATTTGTCACACTATCAACCTTCCTAACCTCTTAACTTAACAAAATCATGGTGATATTGGAAAGCTTCTCTTAATGCTTTTCGAGCACAGAAACAAAATTCTAAAGAATCAAAAGTAATCACTTACCCTCTTAAGGTTCGATATACCAATTCGGTCTTAGTGAACGTTAATCATCATCATCATCATCATCAATGGAATAATCAAACATGGTTTTTCGTAAAACTTGAATTGAAAACCACGTTATTCATATTTATTAAATTAATTATAAAAATAACCTTCCAATTTATAACACCATTACGATGAGTCCTCTTTTATTGTGGAGGAGAACATTATATTTTTGTTATAAAACATGGTTTTAGTAAAGCTTGGATTGAAAGCCACATTGTTACTATTTATAAAATTAGTTATAACACCATTACGATGAGTCCAGAATTTTATAAAAATAACTTTTCAAATTATAACGCTATTACGATGAGTCCTCTTTTATTGTGGAGAAGAATATTATATTTTTGTTATAGTCATGGAAAAAGAGATAAACTCCAAGTTGGTATATACCTACCACTCTATAGTTAGGAGTGGTGAGATAATAAAATCAATACCCTTTGTCACGGCCTTCCACTGCATAGTTAGGAGTGGTGAGATAATAAAATCAATACCCTTTGTTGCAAGATTGAGTTTAGAAAAGCTTTTTATATATTGCTTAAAACTAACTTATATTTTAATAGATTAAAACTAACTTATATTTTAATAGATTAAAACTAACTTATATTTTAATAGATTGGAAGACTAAAATGTTCCTTTTTAGTTGAGGTTTTCTACAAGAGAAAGTAATTCTTAAATAAAAAGAATTGTTCAAAAGACATCATTTGTAATATAGGGGTTAATCAAAGATGTCCTTTATATCTTATTTTTTTTTGTCATTTACATGGACAAGTTAGAGGTGTATCTAGAGAATGTAGGTAGCATTAGCACTACTTTGACCATAATAGTCATCATTCTTCTTATTTACTTAGATGATACGTCTCTTTTGTAAATGATCCTCTCTAATATTGAGAACCAACTTATAACTTTAAACGTTTTGTGCTTTGTCTCTAGACTGTCAAAAAAACATTGATATGTCAAAGTTAATGGTCATCAAATATCGGCAAATCACCTACCCAAATTTTATGTATGATAATAACATTGCGTTTTATTCCATAATAGATTCACATGCCCTTTCCATGGAGAATGAAGTACTATTTGCCCTATTTTTTTTGCTTTAATCACACATTTGGAAAAAAAAAACAAAAAAAATGAAGACCTGTACAAAACTCATGAATATATATACCTTAGATATAATTTTTGCGATTAACTGCGTAGAGTAAGTCATTAATATATGACCCATATCCATGAGTATTAGTCGCAACTGACCAATAATTCTCATGATTTGAATAGTCCACTTAGCACTCATTACATCGGGTGATGCTCACAGGGGTGAAGAAGTGGGATTGAAACCAATGAAATGAATCACATAGCATCAATCAACAATTTCGAGGCTTGCACCCGGTAACCATGAGAATTATTGGTCAGTTGCGACTAATACTCATGGATATGGGTTATAGATTAATGACTTACTCTACGCAGTTAATCCCAAAAAGTATATCTAATATGTTGCACTGTGAAAGCCCCTCTATGATTATATATACCTTCTTTTGAGAAGGAATAAGGCCATATAAATGAGTGAAAAATATATTATTGATTTTAATTATTACTATTTTGCATACTAAAACATGTTTGATTATTTTTCACTTAAATTTGCATTAAAACTTCATTTATCTTATATTATTTATTTTTCTTTTACCAACTGGTCCTATCTCACTTTTAATCTATTTGTCGAAGATCATCACAAAAATTATTCGTTCTTTTGTTTGGGATGTCTCTCCATAGTGTATGGTAGTCTTAAGGAAATTATCAAGTGCACCCATCCCATATATATTGGAAAATATCTCCACCTCTTATTAGTCCTTGCCATGGGACTATAGCAATGAGTTTGCTTTTGATGTGACATTAATTTACTTTTAACCTTACATTTGTGTATGCAATGTAATGTTTAACATAGGAAAAAAAAATTATTTTTGGATATAATAAAAATATTTGTGTTTCTCATTTCTAATTGGTTGATAGAATTGAAGTGTTATTGCTCCCTTCATGTCTTTCAATATGTATAATTAATTACATAATCAATGAAGTTCACCAATCACCACATCTAAATATAAAAAAGTTGTACTATGTATTTATTATTATGCATTGTTATATTTATATTATATTTATTATATAATATATTATTTATTATCTAATATATTATTTAGTTTATATTTATTATGTAATATAATAAATGTTATATAAAAATATATATTATTAAATTTGAAATAATTATTTTCAAAAAGAAAAATTGAATTTTTTTAAAATGCAATTTGTATTTGGCTAGTTTAACTTGATTGGAAGGAAATTTAGGTTAATCCCAAAACTATACAACATCCACATTAAACTAAAAATGTGGTAAGAGATCATGGCCAATACGACATATGACAAATCTATAAACTAAGTGTCATGCAGCAACACTTCTTCCTCCATTCCTTGTGAGTCTAGATTGAATTCTTTGAATTCCAATCTTTATGACAGTGTAACTATCAATGTTAATATTTTTCATTTAAAATCTTTACAAATTGATTTTTTTTAAGACTATAAAACTAGCCCCTAGTAAAGTAGTTTGCAATTAAGAATGTTTTCCTATTTCTATTGGCATGCTCATCATATGTTTTTGGTTCCTTCTGTGCTTCGAATGTAGTTTGGTAATCGTTGGAGATACATATGTTGTTTATTGGTTCGTTGGTTGGTCGGTTGTTGCTTGTTGTTGTTTGGCTCAGGTTTACGAGTTTGGGGCCCCAGGGCTGTAGTTGGGCATGTTCGTTCTTGCTCGCTGGTTTGTTGCTTGTTGTTTTATTTTGTTTACTTCGACTTTGCAGGGTTAGGGTCTTGTGCCAGCAGTTGGAGCTATTTTTTTTTTTCACTTTGTGGTGTTCAGGTCCTTCACCCACGAGTTGACCTACGGTTCTATTGTTTGTTGTGTCTGGCGAAGTCGTGATCTGGCACCTGTTCCGTGCTTGCTTTTCCTGTTGTTAAATTTTGCTCCAATTCTTTTTCCTAGTTCTATACCATACCTATATGTATTTTTAAAATGTTCTTGTAGAAGAAAAGGATACTGAGATGGTTCTACCAAGAGTGGTGTTCCATGGATTGCAAATTGTAGTATTCAGTTTCTATGTTGTTTAGCGTGCAACATTGCTAGCACAATCAATGTGTTCTGAAATGGATCATACCATTTACATTTGGATGAAACCATTATCATTCTAGGATACTTCAGTATTGACATGATACAAAATAGTGGCATAAGAAATGATTGGACAACTACATGTGCAACTACAATGTTTGTTGTCTTTTTGTTAAGATAAAACATGTGCAAAACATACTTATTAACCATATATGGTGAAATGTTCCCATATGAAAATACAACCTCTTTATCCTCTACACATACTGGTGTGACCATGATACAATTTTTCTTGTGCTTGAAATATGATATGTACACCAAAGACACTCCAAAATTATATTTCCATGTCTTGAAGCATATTTGGATACTTTGCCACAGAAAACCAAAATCTTTTAGCTATTGCCATGCAATTTCTTAATATTTTGTGGCTTGTAATATATTTTGGGTAGGAAAAAACTTTATATATTTACAACCATGGATGGATAAAAGCAAAGGTTCATGTTTCTAACTACCTTTTATTCTATTTGTTGATTCTCATTTAGTGTATGTACATATTACTTATTCTCCGCTACATACCAGATTCCATTCATGTTCATTGTATTTTGTGTGTTTCCACGTTCAAACAAACATAATAGTTGGATAAAACAAAGGAGTCTTAACTGTAGTGGTGGAAGAGGAGATACAAAGGTACATGCTTGTACTTTTATTTCATATTCTGTTGTTTTGTATTTCATTTATTGTCTATGTATGTGTTCACCTAGTTTGTTGTATGTAGATATTGTGTACCTTCCTACATAATAACTTATCTTCATGTCCTTTGTATTTCCTGTGCCACTACATTGAAAAAATTCGAACTCTATTTATTTATTTTTACATGTCTTCCTACATACTAACTTCCTTAATGTCCATTGTATTTTTCCTGCATTGCTACATTTAAACAAACATAGTGGCTGGAGAGGACGATGGACTCTTTGGCACGAATGTGGAGGAGGAGTTACAAAGGTGCATACCTGTACTCTTATTTCATATTCCAATGTTCAATATTTCATTTATTGTTTGTGTATTTGTTCTACTTGTTCTACTTCTTTGCACGTTTTTTTCCTGTATGTATATACTACGTATCTTTCTACATAGTAACTTATTCTCACGTGAATTGTATTGTCTTTACCGCTACATTGAAATAAATAGAACTGTATTTCTTTATTTTACATGTCTTTCTGCATACTAGCTTGCCTTCATGTCCACTGTATGTTCGACGTTGCTACATCAACAGAAATAGATTGGTTGGACAGAAGATGAATTCTTATATGCCACAACAGAGGGGTCCGTGGTACAATCTTTGAAAAGGTATACCAACTGTGATAGTAAATCAAACATACAAAACAGGTGGGGGAATATAATATTGGACTAGAAAATGATGATTTGGAAACAATGGGCCTTTGTTGAGACTTCCCACTTCCAAACATTGCACTCCCCATTTCTAGTTTTTCCACTTTCTATTATCCCTTTATTTTTCCCGTCTTCTATACTTAACTTTTCTTGTCTACTTTTGCTTTCTGGTTTCTTTTCTTAGTCATCTTTCTAAAAATGCCTAGGTTCACAGGTTGAGCAAACTCACGGGTTCACATTTATGGTCATGCTTCTACCTCATTCCATACTTACCCACTTTTTTTATCGCAGGTTCCCGGGCTGGCTGGTTGAAGATTGCGCCTCTGGATTAAGAGGTTCCTTGATATAGAGATTGGTCATCGTAACCCCCATCACACCCTATTTATTTTTACACATTTTTTCAGTCAAAATATTTGAGGCATACAATTTGACCGTCGGGTCTTCATGTTTCCTGAGTATCCCTTGACACATTATTTTGTATTCCATCTCCTTCAACCTTGTATGTGACATTCAGAACAATTATGGACAATACACAATGCATATTCTTATTTATTCCTTATGATGTTCATCTGCACATGCTTGCATCAGAAAAATTTAGACTAGTAACATGGTCATGAGCAGTCAATCATCACAAACATCAGCAGACTGACAAGGCCAAATATAAATATGCATACATTATGTTCCTCATATGTTCACCAAAAAAATTTCCTCAATTATTTATTCAAATATTCCATGGTGAATATGTTGATGTCATCTGCAACACATACTTTGCAGTCCACAAGAAGTATCAAAAAGCGCAAGCGAGACACTGAACATAGGGAAAGTTCTGCAGACTAATAGGTCTAGTTTCAAAAATATGGCCCCATACTTCATCCAAGTTGTGCATCTACTTGTACATTTATGCCAGGAAAAAATAAAACAAAAAAATAATGCACACTACAATTCACATTACTTTTCATGTTCAAAAACTCTCACCAGGTCTAAACTTGTAACGCCCAAAATACTATCAATAGAGGGCTTGAACAACCGCCGAATTGGACAAGTGTTCTTCAGGGACATAATGGTTGTCTATAGCACTTACTTGGACAAGGTAAACAAAAATAAATCCATTATGTGTGCTGACATGACATACAACGAGGCCTTGATGACAGTCACACTGACTATTCCCACACAACTTGTCCAGAAACATGCAAAAAAGATATTTCCAAGTAATGGGGTATCCATTACAAATTTTAATATATTTCCCAAAACAATATATGACTGTGGTGATTGTGATCGGATTATATCACTCAAAAAAACAAGTATTGTGGAAACAATTCCCGCTATTTGTTCATTATATTGTTTCGTCCCAGACAAAACTATCAACCAACTTGCATAGAGCAATGACATTTACCCAATTGGAACCATTGGTGCAATTGTCACACTCGTGATAAAACTTGGTTTGCAACACATTCTCCATATAAAATATGGAGAGTCAGACAACGACAAGGAAATGGTACGGTTCTCCATATCCAGTTTTGTGCTTTACTTTTGCATGTTCATGTGTCTCGGTTATGTTACAAAAATATTGCATTGTTCCATGTTGCAGCTGCAATTGTTTGACACCTATTCAAATTTGTTTTCCTCAATGGAACAACAATTGCAGAAAGGGAAATTTCCACTAATGCTCTTAAAAAATATAACAAAGAAAAGATATGTTAAAGAAAGGATATTTCGCACAACCCAAGCAACATTTGTAACAGAATTGTGAATAGACATAGTACATGATCTCAATAAACTAACTATCTCTACAACTGTTGTGCATATACATCTACAATTTCATCCTCACTTTTCTCAATCAAATTGCCTTCACCAATTTTCTGCATTTTTTTTTTTTGTAGTTGTATATTATATTGTTCAATATATTAAATACTATGCTCATGTTCCCAGGTTGAGGGTGTTTTATTTGCAGTGAATGCATACTCGACCCCCTTCGAGCCTGTATGTGTGAAATGAAACTCTCTTGCTTCTGCTTATGTTTTCATAAGTGATGATACAATTGATTGTCTGCGATGTAGTAAAAAATGTCCTTACATATATAGACATTGCCTCAATGTTGCCATCCGAACCGTGGGCAACATAATCATACATTGTACAATTGGACAAACATTGTTACAAAATGTGCTTTCTGGGTTAGCAGAATTGTCATATTGAACATACCTATAGAAAAAGGAAAACAGTGTCTACTTGTTGCACGACTTTTGGATACATAGCAAATTTACTTTAAATGAGGACAATACAATATTTCATATCGGCTGAAAAAAATAATAATCATATCAAGCTTTGGCAGGAAAGGAAAAAATCTCATGTGTGTCTGTGATTTTCATTAACACCCAGATGAATGTTTGTCGGATTCGAGTTCTTTGGAGTTTACAGCTATGGATGTAAAATTTTCTTTCTAGATATTTTGCCTCTTCTTGTGCACTTGAAAAAACAAGGAGAATCTAACTACAATTGCAATCGATGTTGTTATTTTCATGTTTTTTTTCATCTCCCAGTAATAATTTTTCATATTTGTTGGGGTGTGCAAATGAAAAAAAAATGGTGGCTGGTTGTGGCTTTGTTGTAGGAGTCAACACCTTTTTGGGTGCCCAAATTGGAAAAATGGTTTCCAACTAAATAACCATGGCAGGATTTCTGCATTTTTTTGGGTACCCAAATAAAAAAAAAATGGTCTCCAACTATACATTTATGGCATGGTATCTGCATTTTCTCGATGCCCTAATTGATAAAAAAGGACTCAGCATGGATTGAAACATGAGCTTGATATCTTCAGAACTTGCTATAGAGATTGGGGAGTTTGAGCATTGGAATTCATACATCCAGGTGCAGTTATTGGTGATGTACAAGAGCATAAGATTGTTCAGTCCAGAAATGAGAAGCATGAGGACAATCCCCATACAAAGTATCCAACTGTAAATAACTCAGGCCCATCCTTTGAACCTTCGAAATAGTTTTCTCCTCTGGGCAGAACCATCAGTCATTTCCAATAATATTGGAAACTTGGCATTGTTAAAACTGGTAGTGATAGAACATGGCACTATCAGAAGAAAATGTCCATAGTGATCTTGCTTCATGATAAAATAGTAATCGGAAAGTTTCTTGTTCCCCATTTTGAGGTTTGGTTATAGATAGGGTACAATGGCGAAGCTCCACTGGTTTTGTGTTGTCTTTTGTTTGGAAGAATTTTGTTCATATCCCATGGCCCCAGTTATTTTCTCATGGGAACATATACCATATGTAAGAGAAAACCAATGCCACGTGTTTTTTTTATATATATCAAATTGTTTGATGAAAATTTCGATGCATATTTCTCTTATGGAACTTTGTGGGATCTTGCTTGGTGCCTTCTGTGTTTATGCGTTGCCTTGTGCCTCGACTTTCAGTACAGTTGGTGTTTACTTTGTTCTTGGTTGTATGTTTCATTCTGGAAAATTAATCATACATTTAGGATCTTGGAATTTTTTCTATGATATTAAAGAATATAGAGGACATGCTTTTCCTTTTAATGTAAGGTCTCTGACACAAATGTAGTATGTGGCTCATTTTATCACTTTTCCTTGATCGATGGACTTAACAAATTTCATCTCCAGGAATAATTTGAAATAAAAGGATATATACTATGTGAAGTCCAATGGAACTATCATATCGACGACATGATATTAAAATTCAAATTCGTCGTTGTTATACTTGTGGTGAAGTTTACAGTACAATAACTTTACTTAAACATCCCAAAATTGATTTTTTTGTCGCTTTTCGATGCTTCTCTTATACAAACACATCCTGGAAACTATAAGCACAACTCGCTTTATTTATTCCTTGATTGAAGAAACTGTTCACATGTTTAATGCACTTCATAGTTACTGTTAAGACCATCAATGGGGATTTCTTACACCAATTCCCGCTTATGAAAATTGCCATCCCCTTTCTTTTTTCCCTCTGCTTTCCCTTTCTGGTTACTTAGTCATTTTTTGAAAAATGTCTAGGTGTGGGAGTTGGCAGATTCATGTCTTCAGATTTCCACTGATACTTTTATATCACCAACCCGACCGATCACTTCCTTGTTTCATATTGAACAAACTTTTTGGATCGCGGGTTCTCAGATAGGCAGGTTCCTGGATAGGTGGGTTCAAAATTGCATTTTTTTTGTTCCGTCACCTAAAAACAACACCTAGACTTCCCCGATCTACAAATTAGCAAACAAATTCCCATTTTTCTCATTTTCTTTTTCTTTCTGTTTACTTGGTCCTTTTTCCGAATGTATCATTTTTTTGAATGTCTTGTCCTTTTATATAAAGCGCCCGAAGTTCTGCAATATAAAAATTGACCCTCAAAATTCGTCATTGTCTCATGTTCCATGTTACTCGTTTTTCAATCAATAGTTGGGGTAGAAACAATTTGACCATCGGGCCCTCACATCTCTTAAGTAGACGTTGTGGCCCTGTTTTCAAGCCTGTCGATATTCCTTGTTCCTCATGATTTTATATCACGAGTCCAGGAAATTGCTTGTCCATTGCATTCTTGGCGACTATTATCATTGTTGGTTCCTGGCCAAGCTTTCTCAACATTGCGCTTCCATTGTTCCGCTACCTACAAACAACACCCTAAATTCTGTGTTATACAAATTGATGGTCAAAATATGTCATTGTGTTGTGTTCTGTGTTACACATTGTGCATTCAAAAGTTTGGAGTCATACAATTTGATCATTGACCCCTCACGTCTCCTGATTATATCTTGTGACCCTATTTTTGAAGCTTGCCCGACCGCTTTCCATTCTTGGTCATTTCTTGGAATATCTTTTGTGGGTTGGCATGTGGACGAAATGTACAATTCTTAATCACTCTTTGCCACCCCCACCACCTTCATACTTCTTTCTAGACATGCAATTACTAAGATTTATTGCTAGTATCGCATCGTGCAGGAGCCGTTAAGATTTTCATTAATGTCCGTAAGGCCGGAAAAGATTTGTCATTAATATGAATTAAACCAAGATTTGTGCAGAAGAGTGTTATCCTTTCCAAGTATTCATTTCAAGCATGATGCAATCTCTTTCGTGCATCGGCCGGTTGGTGCCTTTACGAAATATCTAATCCTTAATATCTCTTCGTGATGACCACCACCTTCGCACATTTTTCTAAATATGCAATTAGTAAGCTTTAATGGTACATCTTATTATGCACAAACCATAGTGATTTTCATTGATCAACAAAAGGATCGAGGAAATATTCCATTGATATGCATTAAACCAATATTTTTGGAGGGTTATATTATCCCTCCCCAATTTTCATTTCAAACATCATCTGGAGAAAACGAAAATTCTTGTTAACTTATGGCAGCAGTTCCACAACAGTTCTGTCCAGATACATTAAACACCTTCAGGCATGATGGCCAGAGGTTCTAGTATTCTAGGGCATATTCTTACTACTCATCTCCCTCCGCCCAGGAGAAAAAAAGGATATGGTCTCTTGGTTCACCGAGAGATATATTTCAAGCCAAAGAATTCCAAGGCAACCTCGCATGCTTAGACAACTTACCCACTTGCATTGATGGTTGGCGTAGAGGTTGATGTGATCGATTTCGAGCCGGTAGAAGATGATTTGATGGACGATGATACAAGAATGGATGATGCCAATGCAGACGCGGTTCCCACTCCTGCGTCCAAATTGAAATCAACCGTAATGGGGGGGAATTCATGGCTCGACAATGGAGGCCCTGATAACACTAAAACAAGGGGTTTCAGAAAAGAAACCGACGTTGAATGCAATAGCTTCTTTTCATATCGAAATTAGAAATTTCATAGGTCCAAATTAGTTTGTTCTGGGTGGAAGTATTTCCTTGTAAGGAAATGATCTATTGATGCTCCTAGAGATATATTTTCAAGACAAAAAAATATTCAATTGCGGGACCACTCTCCTATTCTCTAGATATACAATTAACATCTTAGGGATGAGGACCAAAACTCCCATTGGTGCAAGGAATATTCCTAATACTAATCTCCTTTCGCCTAGAATGGACTAATTTGGGCCTTTGGAATTGGTCATGCAGCCTGTGTCCTTGAAGTCTTTGACTGTGAGGAGGTGGTTTCTTGGTCTGTCCTAAATTTCAGTTTCAGGCTCTTTCTTTTCCCCTGCAACGTTTTTCTTCTTCTTCCTCCCATGAAGCTTGTGAGAACTATCAATTTTACCACAGGACTGTTGTTCATCTACTTCAAGCCAAGGATTTATTCAACTGTGGAACCACTCTCCGTTTTCTTTGTCACCTCAGGTCTTCCGCAAGATATTGAGATTGGGGTAGCAAACATTGACACCCTGAAGCGAAAAATGTAGGGATTTCCTAAAAAAAGGCATGGTAATCAGTTTTGTATGCATGTTGAAGAGCATCTCTATGGTTGTTGCATGTTGCAGGACTTGTGCCTATGTTTATGGAAAATATGTTCAATGTTTTGGTCCAAATAACTCGGTCCAATTTCTATGGATAAATATATACTGCCTAGTATTTTTTTTTTTAATGGATTTACTATTAAAAAAAATTCTTTGGAGTCATTGTTGCTGCTTATTTTCTGAATTTAACACCTCTTTTCATTCACATTCATTCGTATTGTGAGTGTGTTCATTCAAGTTGTCACGTCTCATTCGTTTTCATTCATTGTTTAAAGCCTGTTGGAGTTCATTGCTAGTTAGTGTGTTGGACGATAGTTCTTCTCATGGTCATCCTCTCTTCTTTGAGGTTTCTTCCTATCGCGCTGAATTTCTTCTGGCACCTAAATTCTCTATCTTACGAAAAGTCTCCCAGTGCTTTTCCACCACGCCAATTTTTTTTGTCGCGCTTCCCTACTGCAACAAGCCTACTGTTGTTGTTTGTCACCGCGTCGATCTCCTACTGCACTGGAATTTTCCATCGTGCCTTGCAGTTGCGCAGTGGATTCCTGGGGTTGGTTTTTCTTCTCACGTAATTTTTTTATCACGGCCTTTCCGACAGGTCTCTACGAAGTATATCACTCTCATTTTTTTTGCAGAGAGGGTGTTATCACTGATTAGCGCATGCCCAAAACAAATACTCATTGACATCATGACAACATCCCAAAGAATAAGAAAAAAGGAGTGAAGTGGCAAGTCCGTGAGGTCTGAGCTTCATGACCTGGCATTAATCAATGAATATCTGGAGATCAGAGCATCTTTTGAACATTTAGGATGTATGCGCTTTTGTGAAAAGATCAAAGGATACAATGCGAAGCTGGATGAACAGTTCGCCCTCAAGTTTAATGGATTTTGTGCGACCATTGCGGGAGTCACCTTCTGAGTGACAGAGTAAACTCTGTCAGCTACGACGAAGATCCCTCTATGTGGTGAAAAGTGGTTTAAAGGCATGCCTTTAGACATTTTGTTCTATGAAGACTTTATCAAGAAAAACTCCCTAAATGGGAAAATCAGAGCAGGCGTTCCAAGTAAGTACCTTCGGGATCCTTTCCAAAAGGTCCTGAAGGTGATTAGAAGGTATTTCACCTCTGAAGTAAGGTTTGACAGAGTATACACATATCACATAAGACTTCTTATGCACTTCACAAGGGAAAATCCTTTGAACTTACCTTTCTTCTTGCATCGAAGCCTAGAAAATATAGCAGACAACTTCCAGGCCAAGGCTAACCAACCAAGGAAAAATTTACTCCATCTTTCATTGATCAAGTTGTTGGTAGACGAAGAATTGAGACAACTAGACAAATACTGGGATTCATTTCTAATTTCACCCCACATCCCCAAGGACCCCAAAGGAGACTCTCCTCTATCCGTGAGGGAAACAACATTCCATAGTGTAGGGGTAATAATGGAAGAGGCCGCAGGAAAAGGAAAGGAAATATAGAAGACTCGTCATCCAAACAGCTAGCACCCGAGAAAAGAGGTAGGCCAAGGTTGATAAAGATGCTCGAGGAGACCCAAGCTCCCAGCGAACCATGCACCCATTCTGCCACGGAGAGGTTACTCATGCACATTGTTTGGATTGAACCTATCGAGGGTTCGAGTAGGGGAACTAGTGAAAGAAGAAGAAGTTCAGGCATTGAAAACGCGGAGGTTCAAGAGTCGTCATAGAAGTTGAAGAAAGAACAACTCGTTATTGCCGAATTATATCAAGAAAACAGAGAATTAAGAAGAAAGTTGGCAGAAAGGACTGTTGAAATGATAGCTTTGCAGAGCCGAGCAAGGAATGCAAATTGGCTCAAAAGACATATTAGAGAGGTGCAAGACGTAATCATTCAACTGCGAGAGGAAAAAAGGGTCTCAGAGGAAATAATCGCAGAGGACTTCAAGGAATGTGGACCAACCATGGATAAACCGCATGCGTCTCTTGCCAGCACTCAAGAAAAGATGAAGGAAAATTTGATCTTATGGAGACAAGTGAAGAATCTAAACAGACAAAAAATGGTCTCTTAGAAAAAAATCAAAGTTTTAAGGTTGCAGGTGAGGCCAGAGGAATGATTAATACAACCCCATTTTTTCTTTTTGATCATGGCACAAAATATTTCTCTTCGCATGTCTTGTTTCCTGCTAGTAAACAAGAAGTCTGACGAAGCACCCATGCAATGAATATTCGCCACACAGATGCTGTAAACTTACCTATTGAGGAGGACAAGTGTAAGTAGAACACATGCCAGTTTTGGAAGATATACGTGGCCTACGAACCGTCATTTCCACCTAGATTTGCACGAGCGACTGCAAACGGATGTCAGCTACACCAACTCGCCACATGCATGCTACAAATAGTGATCGTGCAAGAACAACTAAATCTCATTACACAAGGTGGAGAAGTTTCCAACATTGCACTCGATCACTCAGGAACCCCATAAAAGAAAACACCAATGCATCACGACCTGATGATTGAATCTTACTCATGATTGAATGATTAAGATGAAGACGTTGGTTATGACATGATTGGGTGTAGTCGGGTTTCCATTTTTAGTAAATTTAATTCAAAAGGTCATCTGGGAGGAAGTAACTGAATCCGAAATTCCAGGAGAAGTAGTTTGAGGCATAACAGCCCAAGGGGTGTAGTCTTTTCTATATGTTGTATCTTTTCAATGTAATTTGGGTTGGAAAAGTAATGTAGACAGAGGACTCTTGAATGTAATCTTTGAATCTGAATAGAAATAACAATGCAAAAGTCCCAAAGATCTGATGAAAAGATTCTAATGGTGGTGGTTTGATGTATTGTGATCCTATCTATGTATGTACTTCATGTTTACTATAAATTCATATATGTTCTCTTTTATTAAATTGGAATGTCTGACAAGTTTAAAATTCATCGCGCGGTGCTTTAGATTCATCCATTTAAACTCTGCGTTTTCTTCTAAGTAAGTTAGAGTTCATCTGTAATGGTTCTCTGATTTTCTTTATGTACTTTTTTCTTCTGCCATACACGACGACATTTAAACTGAAATATTGTTGCCTATTTATCCTTTATGCTCTCAAAGTTTCATTTACCCGTCATTTATTTTTATCTCTTTCAGGAGGTTGACTCCATAGCCCAAAGTTATGTATTTCCTTTCCAGCAAAATCAGAAACATTTCCCAAACACATAAATCTAGCCGACAATCCAAAGTTTTTATCTATCAAAGACTAAGTCTCAGAGAGATCCCCCTTTATATTGGAAAGGATAGTTTCCAGTATTAAATTTGGTCTGTAGGTTATCTCTATCATTTTTTTTCTCAACCAAACAAATTTACATAGTGCCAACATCTTAGCGTCGTTGCTAGGGATGGAATTGAAATTTTTTTTCTTAGGAAAACGACTAAATATATAGTTTTGACCCCTGATGGTAAAAGTGGGCCAAACAACTATATTGGTTGAAACCTATTTTACCCCGGAGACTCCAATAAATAAGACCAATAGCATAGAGTGGTCAGAATCAGAAATCTTGGCTCTAAAGAAAGTTTATACCAGAGCGAACCCTGATACAGAACCTGTAGCATCCGTGTCTTATCTCGAAAAAAATTTGCGCAAAGCAAAGGAAAGGATACCCGACCCATTATATTACCTGGACATGAACCTATCTTTAGCCAAATATGGAGTACAAAGCATCAACTACCTTGACTTCGATTTACTATTTGAACAAACTTTGTTCAGGTCTAGATCAGAATCTTATCTGAATGAAATATTTTTCAATGAGAAAAAGTTCCAATCCGTGATACCAACTAACCCCACGTGAACTTCCATAATCCCCACTCAGACCATCCAACAATTTCAAAACCCTCCTAGATTCATGGTCGCCAGATTCTCCCCTCTTGTCTTGCCAACCCAATTACATGATTTGCCTCAAAATTATAATCAGAGGATCAAATTATATGATGTCGAGGGAAATGTTTCTACCCAAAAACACTTGGATTGGTTTAATGCTTGTTTTGACCTGAAAGAGGTTGATCATGAGGATGAAAAAATGATATTGTTTGCGCAGAGCCTCTCAGGGGAGGTCAGAAAGTGGTTCAAGGCCCTTCAAGCAGTGAGAATCCCTAACTTTGCAGCTTTTGAAACATTGTTTCTTTCCAGACGGGGTGATAAAAAAGAGTCCTTTGCAATTACTAACTCAGTACAGTAATATAAAAATATCACCAGAGGAAACAGTGCAAGATTTCTCGGCCAGATTCATGAAAGTTTATAACTCAATACCCACGGAAGTCAAACCACCACCTGGAGCTACCCATCTTCGATACGTTGATTCTTTTGACAATGGTTTTTCCTTGTTGTTAAGAGAAAGAATATCTAATACCTTACATGCGATGATGAGATACGTGATTGAAGTTGAAGTAAATCTGATGGCGTCGGGAAAGATCAAACAAAATTTTGATAGAAATGGGAAGAATCCCCAAGGGAACACACAACCCTCTACTTCTCGATTTGTAGACAAAAAATTCAACTTGATGATGAAGACCATGTAAATGCTCATGGAAAGGATGTTCGTGGAAAACAAGCCCGCCACCAAGGAGAAAAATTATTTCTAGCCTAGAAATCAAAATTTTAGAAGAGCTCCAGTTCCGTATATTAGGAAAAGGGACTAGAGAGATCAAGGTGATCATCAAATAAGACCTCCTTTCCAAACAAACTATGAAAATGAAGATTTTGATCAAATGATCCAAGACCAGATGCATTGTTGCAATGATATCGATACATACATGTTCTTAACAAAAGGATAGCATGATCAATTTATGGATGCGAATGATGGATTTATGCTAGATAATGATGATACGTTGTCTTTGAAAACATATGAGTTTATGAAGGGATACCACAACACAATTATGCCATTTCAGAATTAGTATAAACTCAAAAGAAAAAATATTCCCTGCAGAGCTTTCGAAGGAAAATCCCACAAGGGAACCCAAGGTGAACACTCCTTCTTCAAGCCAACCAAAGACAGATAATTCAGCAAGGGATACGATGGAGAAAGTAAAATCAAAGGAATAATCCCTAAAGAAAGCACCTGAGGAAAGCAAGCAAGCAGGCGTCAAAGAAGTAGATAAAGTTGCTCCTCCTTTTAATTTTGAAAGTGAAATGGCCAAATAAAAATTGTTGTTTTGTTTAATGAGCTAATCAGGAAGGGAGAGTATAGAAACTAGATCATTAAAATTTTAAATATGGAAGAAG
Organism: Picea engelmannii; assembly: GCA_009831015.1. Lineage (NCBI taxonomy): Eukaryota > Viridiplantae > Streptophyta > Pinopsida > Pinales > Pinaceae > Picea > Picea engelmannii. The sequence continues at coordinate 216,619 of ML782738.1, read as the reverse complement.
CTCCAGACACCTTGAACATCCAAGATGACCACCCTGCCATCTTATTTGGTCTGCGCATAGAAGAAAGTGGCGATACTGATGATGTTCCTCCATTCTATGTCAGTCTCAAAATTCATGAAATGACTTTACATAACACCATGTCAGATTTGGGCACATCACATAATCTCATGCCGAAGGTAGTCATTGATGAGTTAGTCTTGGACGTCACAAGACCTTAGAAATCTATTTTCTCTTTCGACTCAAGAAAGGTCAAATTAATGGGTTTGATAAAAGACTTGGTCATGTCGTTATCCCAAATTCCATTGAAGAATATGGTCATTGACATGGTGGTTTCCAACATTCCCCCAAAATTTGGCATGTTTTTATCTAGATCTTGAGCCACAAAATTAAAGGGAACCTTGCAGATGGACATGTCTTATGCTACCATCACTGTTTTCTACCAAGAAAGGATACTGTACAAAGAGGTGTTGCTCAAGTAAATGGTGAGTAGAAAAACCCAATTGAATAATCATCATATATACTCTGTCGACACTGAAGTCGGCTGCTCTATTTTTTATAATAACTTGAGTTTTGAAGAGGGGGAGCCAACAACTGTCATGATTGTCGAAGACAATGACGAGCACTGAATAGAGGAAAACACAGATTAGAGAAATCACACATAAAATGAAATGTGGAATATGAGCTTTGATGGAGCTGCCAGCAGGGAGGGAGTCGGAGATGGTGTGTGGATTAAACCTCCCAAAGTGGGTACAAAACTCTGCTCTTACAAGATTTCTTTTGATTGTAAAAATAATATGGCCAAATATGAGGCATTGATTTTGGGTTTGAGAACTTTAAAGGAATTGGGTGCTAAAAGGAAAGCTATGCATGAATATTCCTAGCTCATCAGAAAGCAAGTAAAAGGCATATACCAGTCCAATCATCCCAGACTAAGAGTATATATAAATTTAGTGATGGATCTCCTTGAAGAGTTTTAAGAATACATTTTTTCAGTGATTCCTAGGGGGGAAAATTAATTTGCAAATGCTCTAGTGACTTCGACTTCAATGTTAAAAATCCCAATTTTTCTAAATAAGAAGTATGAAATTGAATTCAAACACAGGCCCGTAGTACCCGATAACATCAAATATTAGCAAGTGTTTGAAGATGATAAATAGGTGGAGATATTCCTTCAAATGAGTGATGAGTTCGCTAACATGAATATTGATGATGAGTGTTGTTGTGAAGAAAATGAGATGCATCTATGCACAACAACAATGACCCCTTTCAGAATCAGATAGCTTGAAGGGATATAGTGCAGCTAAAAAAAACATTATCCCTAAAGGATTGGTCCCATTAGAAAAGTTGTTTGATGAAAATGATGTAGCCAAAAATCCTAGAATCAATGTGAACGATGAATATATCGAGGATTTCAACATCGGTACTCAAGAGAATCCTAAGATAATCATACTATAAAAAACACTCAGTCCATAAATCAAACATAGGTATATCAGCCTCATGAAATACTTCCCAGATGTTTTTGCATGGAGTTATGAAGACTTGAAGGTCTATGACACTGGAATAATTCAACATGTAATCTCCATCAAGGAAGATCAAAAACCTTTCAAGAAAAAGTTGAGATGAATCAACCCTCTACTGCTACCAATGATTGAAAAGGAGCTAAAGAAATTATTTGATGCCAAAATTATTGTGTCTTTGAGATTTTCAAAGTGGGTGGCTAACCTTGTTCCCGTCAGAAAGAAAAGTGGTGAAATGAGGTTGTGTGTGTACTTTCATAATCTAAACAGGGGGTCTCTCAAAGACAACTATCCCCTTACCAAGATGGATTACATTCTGCAGAAGGTGGTCGAATCTCAAAAAATTTCGATGCTAGACAGTTTTTTTGGTTACAACCAGATCATGGTGCACCCGAGTGACTGGGATAAGACAACCTTTACAACACCTTGGGGTATGTTCATGTATGAAAAAATGCCTTTTGGGCTTATGAATGTTGGAGTGACTTTCCAAAGGGCCATGGATATATCCTTTTCCGATGAAAAAGATAAGTTTATGGTAATTTACTTGGATTATATCAAGGTGTTTTCTAATTCCGATGAACAACATCTTGAACATATGAAGAAGGTTTTCCAGAAATGCAGAAATTTTGGCATCTCATTAAATATGAAAAAATAAACTTTGAGATGCAAGAAGGAAAATTGATTGGACACATCATCTCAAAGGAAGGCATAAATATAGACCCCAATAGAGTGGAATGGATTCTGAAGATCAACACTCCTAGGAGCAAGAAAGAGGTGCAATCTTTCCTAGGGAAGGTAAATTTTCTGAGAAGGTTCATTCCCAACTTGGTTGAGATTATAAAGCACATCACAAATATGCTTAGGAAAGGTAATGAGATAAAATGGACTCTTGAAGCTAGGAAGTCGTTCAAAGATATTAAGGTGGCATTTCCCAAAACTCCAGTGTTAGCCAGCCCAGATTTCACAAAGGACTTTATCTTATTTTCCTTTGCCTCAGAACACACCATCATTGGCGTCTTGTTACAAAAGGATGAGCATAATTTTGAAACACCCATAGCTTATTTCAACACAACATTGAGAGACTCCCCACTAAGGTATGATATCATGGATGTAACATCCCTAAAAATAAATTATTTTTAAGTCTCAAAATACTTAGGAATTTATTTATGTTTTTGGTAAATTCAAAATTGCAAAATTATTGCCATTTATGGAAATTCTGAATTCTGAATTTAGTTAATTGTAAATTATGATTATGACGATTGGGAAAAGATTTGATTTGTCCCAACCAACTCATTGACTATGACACTTGTAAGAAACACATATTTTTATATTTATTGCTGATAGAAAAATGGAACAACCAGGTTGAAATCAGTTGACCATGACTCCATGAGTGGGGAACATGTTGGGACTACCTCAGGGATGAATATTACAAGTGGAAAATCAGGAATTTGGCCATTGGTAGCCCCTGAAAATCAATGATTTGTAAAGCTGCGAAAATTCATAAGGGGAAAATGACTAGGCACAAATGTTTTTGGATATATAGCATATGAGAGGAGGTAGGACGCTGCCTAGTATGCTAGGGAAAATAAGATCACTTGTTGTTATGAGCACTGTTTTTGAGTGTGATTCAAGGATAATTTTCTGATAACTGAAGGACTATATCTAATAAGGAGTTCTAGAGTTCTCCCTCATGGATTCATGGTCATGATAGGGGGTGAACGAAGTAAGTAGATTGGAAGTTTTGTTCTATGGTTGGGAGGAACTTGGTTGTTCCCTTTGTTGTTTCATCACTTGTTCAGATATGTTCATATACTCTCCTCTGATTGAATTCTTGTTGATTAAATAGCTGGTAGTATACATGTTTCCTATTCCTAGATGGATGGCTTACTACTTATGAATGAATAAATTTATAAATCTACTGTGTATTATCTGTTGTAAGAACAGATCTATTTTGTCAGTGAATGAATTTATAAAGCTACTGTGTGTTATCTGTTGTAGGGACATATATATTTGTTAATCAATAAATCTATAAAGATATTGTGTGTTAGTTGTTGTAGGAACATATTTACTCTGAACGAAGTAATAGAGTTACTCTATGTCAAATTATGGCAGGTATATGGGGTATTCCTATAAGTGAATAAAGTAGAATCATTCCAGGAATTATTTAACCTCTACCAGCCATGTGAACACATGCAAGGATGTTCAGATTCAAGTAATAATTAACTATAAAATAATAGACATAAATTCTGGAAATATATAAGCATGTATGTGTATATTTATTCCTATGGATTGGAACATGCACAGTTGTCTAAATCACTAGGAGACGTTCGATTTTTACTTATGCCAAAGTAGACCTAGAAGGAATATAAGAAAAATAGAATTTAATACATGAATACATGTTGTTTCCACACACCAAGTTTTTTGAATTATGAAATATCTAATACACATAAATTAACAATGGAATGTTGCGTAACTTGAAATTTGAGTTTTTCCACATAAATGGACCATATAATTGGAACAAATAATTACATTCTTGTTTCATTACAATAACACAAAGGCTAAGGTCTGGTATTATAAATACATAAAACATTTTTCATATCCTAGAGTCGGACCAATATTTGAATAATTCTTCAACTATACATGACACTGTGTTTATAAATCTCAAATATTGAAATCTTATACAGAAAGGGGTTACTCTTATGTCCTTTTTTTTAAAACGGAATATACAAATAACCAGTTATTATAGGAATCTGGTATAAGTTCTCCACAATCACTGTATGTTAGGAAAGAACCGTTTTCTTTTGATAGAACCTACAATAATAAATTTTGAGAGCATTGTAAAATGGAACCCAAGTACCTTTTGCACAAGATGTTGTTGTAGAATCCAAAGACTTTGATTGTGCACAGACCTGTAAGGATACCAAGAAACATATAATTAGTATTTAGTTGGAATAAACCAAATTTCAAATACTGAATGTAGAATAATTACCAGGGTAAAAATATTACAAAAAGAGACAACACAGATGGAAATTCAAACTGCACTTATCTTGTGGTTCTAGGAGCAAATGTCATCTTTCTTCTTGCATCAGTGAGTCATCCACAGACCCGAAGGGGTGGAGTGGGCCAGGGTCTACCTGATGGGTACCGTCGCAGTGAAACAAGGCCCCGTCATTAGTTTATAGTAATCAAACACTAATCAATTATTACAGAAAGAGATTAAATACACAACATCCTAAAATAAGAATAATGAAGAATGCACAGTATTTAACATGATCTATAGGGTTACCTGATTTGATCACAGAATAAGGTCACGGTTTTATGCTCATAATTAACTAAACCCCTTTGGAATAATTACAACACAATCACAGACAGAGTCCTGGACAAACTATAGTTTTCTTTCCTTGATGTGATTTAAATAAAACAAACAGTTAAGACATACGAATTTGCAGGACAGTAGGCGAGGTAGTTTCTTGGCCATGTCCTAGAGCTTTGAAATAAAGACACGTGACATGAGACTTAAAATTTATTCATCCTTGTATAAATGCGTTGTATAATAAGTAGAATAACCTTTCTTAAAACCAATATTTACAGATATGGAGGAGATGAATTCAGTTAAACATATGAGGAGTAAGGTGTTCACGGAATTAACATTACCATGGAGAAATGGTCTCATGAATTATTTTAACCCTTTCACTATGTAATTGTTGGAATATGATGAACATATTATAGGCCGAGGGTTACTTACTTATACTCAGGTAATAATCCACTATGTTCTTATAGTGTGTAGGGTTACAAAAAGAAACATATCATGCCACCTCTAAAACGAATTAGAACTTAGCAAGTATCAGGATATGTATACTCAGGAAGTTAATAGATCAAAGACTTCATGCAAAGATACACGATATCTGCGTAGTTGTAACTGAAAAACTCAAATACAAAAATCATAACGAAAATGCTCTTCCACATAGTTTTAAAAACCAATTTCGTAACTAAGTTAGAAAACCCAAGAACACCCATGAAGTATACAACCAAAAACTCGGATAGATAAAGGGTTATGACGAAACAACAGGACCTCCAAGAAGCTAAATTACAGGACTACCATTTTTATCAGGCGTGTAAATACTAAGAACTCAGAGCAAGCAACGAAGATTACAGTAAGCCATCATTTCACTTATGATCGAACTAGAGAGGTAGACATCCTCGTTTCCTTTGACACCTTCAACCCATAACCATCTATGGTTTTGACATGAAGGAAACGTCCATTGCAAAGCTTGAGGGTTCCTAGAAAAATGATACAGAATACAAGCATGAAGCCAAAGTAAAACCCTAAACACTGCTGGATGAAATGCCAATACCCAAAAACTCTACACTAGACCATAGAAGACAAGCTAGTTGTGCTTTTAAGAGTTATCGAAGGGATTGATGCACATAGTAAACTTTTCATAATATCGAGAGTTTGGATATAAACAACTAGGAGATGCTTACCTCACTTAAGATGGTGTCCGATGGGTGTAGTCATCCTTATTTTGTTTTCCACTACTAGATTGGGCCCGTTTTTTGACAAAAACTGGCTATGCTATCGAGAAGGACTGTGACAGGGTTAACACTGTAACGAAAAGCACAAAACTACACAGAGCCAAGAGGAAGGGTGAAACAATAGTCTTAGGAAAACCTTTGTAGGTTAGTTCAATGGCATTAATGCAGAGTTGTACCTAGCCCATGTCATTAGGGAAAGGTGGTGAAGTTATAATGGGCACAACAAACAGGCGATGGCCCCAAGGAGGTGACTTATAGAATTCCATAAATTTCGTTGGCAGGGTTCATTTACACCATGACATCCATATCTATCAAACTTATGGAAATTGTAACAAAAGTTAGTTATGGGCTATAGTTTAGTTTAAATCTTTTCTTCCAGTTTATTTAAAGTTCTACACTTCACCTCAGATCCGTTAACCCTCATGCCAGGGTTAGTTCTAATGAGAATGGTAAATAACCGGGAACGAGAAACATGTATCGACCATTTAGTTACAACCTTGCTAAGACTTAACACCTTCACATGTTGAATGTCATGTGGGTAATGACTCGTTCCATAAATACCTTTCACACGTGTCCGAGGGATTAATTCATTACTTCGAGGCTAGTGTCGTTATATTCATTGATGTTTTTCCATAGTATTTCTATAACTTGTGCGATTAGAATGGATATTCTATGGTGAGTATATATATAAATATATATACATTTGATTAAGTAATCAAGCTACCTTTATAACTTCCTTGAGATTAGGAATGAGATAGATTATTTCATTTACAATTGTTCAAGGCTATGGTAAGTGTAAATGGTGCAAAGAAAAAGAAGTATTAAATCACCTTATAGTATAATTAAGAAATGTTTGGAGAAGTAATGAAAGCGTTGAATAATGACCCTAAGATTTTTTTTTTTAAATGGGTAAATTTGGGGTACATTACATATGGTATCAGAGCAAAGGTTACAACACTTGGACCTTAAACAGGGCCAAAGTTAATTGCTTAGAACATATTTTATGTTCAATGAAAAAAAAAACTAACAAAACAATCACTGTTACAAACATAAAAACTTTATTTCTATTGTGATCATGGCAGCACAGAATGAAGTTGAGATCAGACTCAAGGAAAATCCTGAACATAGACCTCCTGAAGAATATATGCATAATAGTGACGTAAGTTCAACAACAGAGGTTCTGGAAACTATGAGAAATCTCATTGTGGAACTGCAAGTTTTCAAGGCAGACAATGAGAAAATGAAAAAAGCACAACAAGAACAACAAGAAATAAATGAAGTACTATTACGAAGCATAGTAACAAAGAAGAGCCCAAAGGACGATAACGAAGAAGAAGAGGTCAGTAAAAGGACCTCCAAGAATTCTGTTCCTAAAGTAGAAAAGGGGGACAACTCTTCCAAAGGTACACTATCAACAGAAGATAAAACAAACACAGGAAGAAAAAGGAAACAGGTGGATCACCTGGAGGGAGAGTTTAAGAAAATCAAACCGTCCACCTTTGAAGAGGAAACCATAATAGGGGAGGAGGCTGAAGTGTGGTTATTGGACATAAAAAAGTATTTCTAAATCTACAACTATTGCAGCAATATGAAGGTTAGAATGACCATCTATAACCTAAAAGGAAAAGAAAGCATTTGGTGGCAGGATCTGAAGTTGGCCAAGGGTCTAAAGGAAAAACAGATGGAGTGGTCAGATTTTAAGAAATACTTTAAGAAACAGTATTTATCTGAAAGTTACTATGAAATAAAAACTAAAGAGTTTTATGAGCTACGACTCGGCCAAATGGCTATGGATGATATGATAAACAAATTCCTGTAATGATTAAGGTTCGTGCCTTATATCTGTGGGGACAAAGTAAAAATCCAACGGTTCCTAAGTTGTTTACCATAGTCCTATAAGGACATAATTGAATTCGATAACCCCAAGTCCTTGAGTGAAGTTTTTAGGAAGGTCTGAATTTGTTACGATCAATACAAACAACGGTCGAAATTTCCCAAGGCTTGGGAAGACAAGAAACAAGACCGAATGAACCAGCAGAAGAAGGGATATCTACCAACCCCTTTCCGAAATGCAACAAAGAGTTTTCCAAGGAAATATTTTCACACCAATAACCAGAACTCACAAGGAGGTGGTAAGCCAGTCAATCTGAGCACAAAGAAGTTTGGGGATAGCCCTAGGGAACCGTTAAAATGATGGGAATGTGGAGAACCTCACTTAAGGAGGAACTATCCACGTTTGACTTCAGCAGCCAAGACTATAGTTCACAGCCTACAGGAATCCTCCACGGTGGGAGATGTGGGAAGAAGTTTACATCGGATCAATGCAGCTGTGGACGACCGACAAGTTGATCACCAGTCCACTGTAGTGGAAATTAAAGGTAAAATTAACAATACTCCTATTTCTGTTTTAATTGATCCTGGAGCTACGTTGAGTTATATCACTCTTGGTGTAGTGGATTCAAATAAACTTAAGAAAACAAGACATGCAAAATCTTGGCTATTACAACTAGAAACATGAACAAAAAGAAAAGTATCTGATTTTATTTCCGACTGTCAGTTCAGTTTAGGTGGTCAAAACACAAAGACAAGTCTGAACATTCTACCGTTAGGGTCTTATGAAATAATTATCAGAATGGAATGGTTAGAAAGGCATAAAGTAGTTTTAGATTGTTATGAAAAATCACTCAAGTATAAATATGAAAACAACATTGTTAGGACAGTTTAAGGCATACAAAAACCAATCTTAGTTAGGAATATTTCAGCAATGCAATTTAAGAAGTGCATAAGAAACGGTTGTCAGATTTATGCTATTCAAGTGACAAATCTATTGGAAAAAGAAAATAAACCTAGCTTAGAGGATTTTGTCATCTTGCATGATTTTAAAGATGTCTTTGTTGATGAGATACCTGAATTTCCCCCAAGGAGAGAGATAGACTTTTCTATTGATCTAGTGCCTGGTTCAGATCCTATATCTAAGGTGCCCTACTGAATGAGTTTACTCGAATTAACAGAATTAAAGATTCAACTACAAGAACTGTTGGACAAGAAATACATCCGGCCAAGTGTATTACCATGGGGAGCACCAATTCTTTTTGTTAAAAAGAAGGATGGAGCTCTAAGGTTATACATCGATTACAAACAGTTAAACAAAATGATGGTTAAGAACAAATACCCCTTACCTAGGATCAATGATCTGTTCCATCAAGTAGGTGGGACAAGAATTTTTTCTAAATTGGATTTAAGATCGGGTTATCACCAGGTTAGAATAAAAGATGGGGACATAAGTAAAAAAATATTCAGAACGAGATATGGACATTATGAATTTGTTGTTATACCGTTTTGTCTCAGTAACACGCCAACAACGTTTATGTGTTTAATGAACAACATTTTCAGTTAGTACTTGGATAAGTTTATTTTGGTATTTATTGACGATATTCTAGTGTATTCTAAAATAGGAGAGGAACACGAAGAACACCTAAGGATTGTTCTGCAGACTTTAAGAAAACACAAACTGTATTCTAAATTCAAAAAGTATGACTTTTATCAAAAGAAAATATAGTACCTAGGACATGTAATATCTGAAGAAGGTATTGCAGTCGATCTAGAGAAAATGAGAGACATCATGGAATAGTTGATCCCTAAGGATGTAGTGGACATCCGGTCATTCATGGGAATCACCAAATATTACCGTAGATTTATAGAGGGATTTTTCAAGATTTCATACCCTATCACATCATTGCAAAAGAAAGAAACCAAGTTTAACTCGTCACAGAAATGTTAGGACAATTTTAATAAGTTAAAGGAATTGTTAACAACCGCGCCCATTTTAAAAGTAGCAGATCCAAACCAAGACTTCACAGTCTATGTGGATAGGAGTAAAAAAGGTCTGGGTGGTGTCCTAACTCAGGAGGGGCATGTTATTTGTTATGAGTCAAAAAAAAAAGGAGCAAAAACAAAACTACGTCACTCATGACTTAGAGTTAGCAGTAGTAATACACGCTTTAAAGATGCGGAGGCACTATATAATGGGCATAAAATTTATGTTATTGACTGATAACAGTGGTGTGAAATTTTTGTTTAGTCAACCAGACCTTAACGCAAGGCAAGCAAGATGGATGGCCTTCTTGAGCATGTTCGACTTTGAGGTAAGACACATCAAGGGTAAGGAAAACAAGGTGGTTGATTCCTTAAGTAGAAGAACTCATGGGCTGTTTGAAATGAACATTAGTATGGCTGAAAGTGATATTGAGCAGAGGATAAAGGATGCAAGTAATAATGATGAAAATTACACTAAAACAGTGGCAGATTTACGAAATAATGCAGAAAATTTAGACAGAACAGATCTGAGTTTAGACATAAATGGTATACTAAGATTTAAAAATAGATTATACATACCAGATTATGTTGAATTAAATTTAATAGTTTTAGACGAAGTACATAAAAATCCATATTTTGGTCACCCGGGATACCAGAAAATGGTGACAAGACTAAGGAAGTTATTTTTTTGGCCTAATATGAAGGGAGAAACAATAGAATACTTATCTAGGTGCCAAGATTGTCAATAGGTGAAAGTTGAACACCAGCATCCAGCCGGCCTATTGCAACCTCTACCTGTACCGGCATGGAAATGGGAGACTATATCACTGGATTTTATTACAGGTTTGCCTATAACTCAAAAACAAAATGATTCAATTATGGTAGTAATCGATAAGCTTAGTAAGTCTGCACACTTTATTCCTATAAAGTCTACTTTTAAAGATATTAACATCGCTGAAATATTCATGAAAGAGATTTTTAGATTGCATGGTATACCTAAAATGGTGATTTTAGATAGAGATGTGGAATTCACATCTACATTTTGGAAGGAATTGTTTAAGGGGTTAAATAATAACTTGAATTTCAGCACAAGTTATCATCCACAAACTGGTGGCCAAACCGAACGAACAAACCAAATCATGGAATATATGCTACGAATGTACGTAAGGACAAGACCAATAAAGTGGGAAGACTACCCGCACTTGGTGGAATTTGCGTACAACAATGGTTACCAAACATCGACTAAGATGAGCCCCTTCGAAGTATTGTATGGCATAAAGTGTATGACTCTGATTAGCTGGGATAACCCAGTGGACAGACTCATGGTGGGGCTAGAAATGCTCCATGAAATGGAGAGTATGGTAAGAAAAGTACAACAAAATTTAAGAGAAGCATAAGACAGATAGAAAAGTTACGAGGACCTGAAAAAAGACACTAGGAATTCCAAGTGGGAGACCACGTCTATTTAAAATTAAATCCAAAAGAAGTTCACTAAATCTAGGAAACTGTTCTAAGTTGGCGCCCAGGTTTTGTGGTCCTTTCGAGATATTAGCTCAAATTGGACCCATGGCATATCAACTTGCACTTCCAGCAAATTTGAAAATTCATAATGTATTTCATGTTTCTTTGTGTTATTGTCGGAAGTCACTCCTGGATTGCTTGTAGGAGCAGAGCCCGACACCCATCAGTTTAATGTCACGAATTGTTTATAAAGGGGTGATCGAATGGAGATAAAGACTCGAGGAGATATAAATCTAACTCAGGGACTGGGTCTGGTACGTAAGTAACAAAGGAGGTCTGGAATCCTAACTTCAGCCAGTGGGTCACATAAAAGATGAGCAGGTGGAAGACTTAGTAAGAAAGGTGAATAAACTACTTTGGGCGACAGGCTTTCGGCAGTTTGCAGAAGAAAGAATCTGAATGCAAGATCCGCTTGGTTCAGGGTCTCAAGGAACTGAAAGGGGACTTGATTGGATCCTCCAATTCCAAGTCACTTCAGTGCTGGGAAAATCACAAGAACTGATTAGAGACAACGCAACTATTATAGTGATCCATTACAACATCATCCTATAATAGCTATAGCTCGACTGGATCCTCCAATTCCGAGCTGTTCTAACACAGTATAACAAAGATGTAAAAGAAACTGGCATTCATAAGGCAAGAAATCTCAAAAGTCTATACATAACCAGAATAACAGTGCTTCATTAAAACTTTACAACTGGGAGCTCTACTCAACCATCGATCATTACAAATTGGACAAAATTTCTACATACCCCCTTCCCTTCCTTTCGCCCAACAGAAGCGTCTCAGAACTTTCAATGGATGGCGTCGCCTCAATCAAATCTGTCCTTTGCTCCCCTGTCATACGCCTCTTTAATTCAGCATGGCTCGCGCCAGGGGGTAGCTGAGCCATTAAGTGCTGGGCTAGCGTGCGCAGAATTCTCTGTCGAGCTGAGAACTTCGGCATGGCGTCTTTGAGAAAATCGATGCACAGGACTTCCTCGAGCAGATGGTTCGCCAAACCCTCCATCCCCTGTAATTAATGAGTGAGGCGAGGTTTCAACCACCCTCTCTCTTCTTCATTCACTTCGAGCAGGTACTAGGATTGAGGTCAAGTTGAACTGGCACTTGGAGAACACAATGATCCCTTCTGCAGCCAAACCCGGTGCTTCGGCCCCTTGCGCAGTTCTTTCTATCACCCCCAAGTGACCACGGGCTGTGACCCTGTGCCTATCTTCAAAGGCGCTTTCGGCATTTCACGTCTCGCAGCTGGGAGGAGGCTGGTCCTCAATCTTCAAAGTTGCGAGGGGCGAGGAGGCGAGTAGCCTAATCGCGCACCACGTGTCCCTCTTTGATTGACGGTTCTTACTTCTCCCGATACCTTTGTGGGCCCGGGTCTGAATTCTCTCGGCACTTTGCGTCTCGCGGCTGGGAGGAGCTAGTTCTTCTTCTTTAAAGCTACGAGAGGCAAGGAGGCGATGGAGCCCAATAGCGCACCACGTGTCCCTCAGAGATTTGACGGCTCTTACTTCTCCCGGCGATGTCGTGGGCCTGGGACCGAGATTCTCTCGGCACTTCGCGTCTCGCAGATCCTAACACCAATACTTCGGGACTTCTCGCGGTGAGATCCTGAGGCTTCATGCCACCTGTATTCCACTCATTGACTCTGCTATGGCCCCCACTGCCTCCAGTTGTCGGGATATCACTTCTCGCAATCTCACGATCCCCGCGCCCAAATTCTCGAGCCTTTTCTTGCGAGGCTCCAATACGCGATCCCACATGCAGATCCAATGGTTCTCCTTGATCCAGATCCAATGATTATCCACCTTCTCGCTTCTCGCATCCTCGCGACTTGAGTAACCAATACTTGGGTCTTTACCCTGTGAACTCTCGAGTTCGCGAGATCACCGATCTCTGCCACCTATCCTCCTCAGATGGACGGCTCCTGTCTTCTCGCTACTTCGCGTCTCGCGATCTCGCGCAACCAAAGGATATGGTCTGCCCTTTGAACTCACGAACCCCGAGTTCAAGAAATGAACCCATGCATCAACTGATCATGATCAACAACCCTCGCTACTTCGCGAGTTCTCCACGGAGACTTCTGATCGTCCTCCTCTTTGAAAAATTCTCCGCTATACTTGACATGACTGGCTGACTGCAATTACCCACTGACCGTTGATCTGCTTCGCAAAATAGACTTTGGATGCTGCCGACGACATTTTTCCTGCTCGCTTGACCTGCTACTTGGAAAAAACAAGAATTCTCCCGTGCTGCGCTTAAGCATTTTGTGCAACTTGCAGACCCAAATGCTCTCGAACCCATGACAAGAGTTATCGCTAACATAGGCTCCATGGGGGATAGAGTCGTCCTTTTGATGCTCTAAGAACTCCTTTTGCAGCTTCAGTGCCTTGCTATTGGGCTATAGAGTCAAGCTCAAACCTCCTACTGAGAAATATATGCCGAAAAGTAAACAAAACCAAACAAACTAAACATAGACGCTCCAAGGAGCTTATTTATGTATAGTCCTAAATTAATAAAACCCTTTACATGGGGCTAGGTGAAAGAAAACTTCCACCATAGCCATTCAAGCAGCTTCCTGGATAGAAGCTCCTTCCTTCTATCGATGATCATCAGCGGATGGTGTAACCGTGACAGCAAAGTGGTTACACTCTTCGACTCCTCCTTACAGGGTGGAGTTGAGATGGAATAGGGCAGCTCCAAGGCATAGGAGAAATTCCACTCCATGTACTTGCGGACAGGGTCATAGAATGAGTGGAAAATTCTAGAAAATGGGTGACAGACACCCTCCTCTACTACACAGCTGTTCACCTATAGATGAATATCTCTGATAAGCACAGGTTGATGGTGGAAAACTGACGTAGGCTCGTTTCTCTCAGGCGGTGGCTGCTCGTTGACTGGCTCTGGATAGGAAATATTCTGCTCCTCTGGTTCGGTCTCCCCCAGGTCCAATTCGTATTCATCATAAATAGGGACCATGGGGTGGTTCTGTTTGCCGACTGGCTCTTCAGTATCTCTATAGTGATCAAAAGTGGGATAAGCTTGCTGCTCGTCATCACTATAATATATATCAAAGAGGGGTTGTCCTTCATTGATATGAACCTCCTCTAGAATAGTGATCCCGTAAAAAATTTCCATTTTAGGGATAGTGGGACCTACTGGTTCTGGCTGCTCACATGTAATCTTTTTCTCTTTAATCCCAGGTAAACATATATCGTGAGAAACCCCCAGGAGAAAAAAAGGGGAAACCACTTTCACAATAATTTCTTCTTTAAAAATGGGAAGGCCTCCGTCCTCAGAAGAAGGGTTGCTAGGAATATCTTCTTCAACCCGATACTCAGGTGAGCCATCTACCATGGACCACATCTGCTCTGCAAACTCATAATCTCCACAAGAGGCATGTTGATCTTCATGAACATCTAAAAGAACAGATGCATCTGATATGATGTCAGATGCTTCCGTTCTGGGGCTAACACAATTACTATCGTCCAACACCTCTATATTTTCACAGCAGATGCTTTCCTCCACAGTAAGGGCTTCATCATGGACCTGGTCTTCAGGGCCAGCAGAGGCTTCCTGAAGTGAAGAAAACTCCTCATAATAGTTTTCAAACAAACCATCAGCTGGATAGTAGTCTTTACAAAATGAATTGAAAGCTGTATGAAAACCTGTTAAAGAGTGGATGCTTGCAGCGGGAAGAGACCGAAATCATTCAAGAGCAGCTCCCTTCAATGAATACCTGAAGAGATTAATTTGGACATTCTCATGCGTGATATTGTGTTGGTGGATAGCCTCATGGAAGTCCAGTAAATGCTCAACTAGTTCCTCCCAACTTGTTGCATGAAATTCAGGGAGGAAATCTTCCCATTGGTCTCTATCAGGAAGTGCATTAGGAAAACCAACTATCTGAGAAAATTCACAAAAAGAAAACCTTTGAGCCAAATTTTTCTCCATATCGAATCAGTGGAGTCGTAGATCAATCCTCGAATCATGGATTTGCCAGGTGAAAGATGCGCAACTTCAAGTGTGTCTGGTCCTTGTTCACCATCAAAGGCCAGATATTAACATTGTCGTTACCCCAAGAAGCTTCTCAGGCTGAGAAAGCAGCTGCTGAAACCTTCTCAAGAAAGCTCCTTAGGGTCAGCTTTCAGGTGTGCTAACAGTAGTCATAGCTGAGATAGTGAAGTGGAAACAATGGATTCGCCACAGTGGAGTCGCCAGGTGCACAGTAGCAATCTGAATAATTCTGATTTCTGATGCACCTTCAGAATCAGTTGATCGTTGTCGTTCTTCCTAGGGAAAATATTCAACTTCGTCCCCAGCAACGGCGCCAGAAATGTTAGCATCGGAAGTCACTCCTGGATTGCTTGCAGGAGCAGAGCCCGACACCCATCAGTTTAATGTCACGAATTATTTATAAAGGGGTGATCGAATGGAGATAAATACTTGAGGAGATATTACTCTAACTCAGGGACTGGGTCTGGTACGTAAGTAACAAAGGAGGTCTGGAATCCTAACTTCAGCCAGTGGGTCAATTAAAAGATGAGCAGGTGGAAGACTTAGTAAGAAAGGTGAACACACTACTTTGGGTGACAGTCTTTCGGCAGTTTGTAGAAGAAAGACTCTGAATGCAAGATCCGCTTGGTTCAGGGTCTCAAGGAACTGAAAGGGGACTTGATTGGATCCTCCAATTCCAAGTCACTTTAGTGCTGGGAAAATCACAAGAACTGATTAGAGACAGCGCAACTATTACAATGATCCATTGCAACATCATCCTATAATAGCTATAGCTCGACTGGATCCTCCAATTCCGAGCTGTTCTAACACAGTATAACAAAGATGTAAAAGAAACTGGCATTCATAAGGCAAGAAGTCTCAAAAGTCTATACATAACCAGAATAACAGTGCTTCATTAAAACTTTACAACCGGGAGCTCTTCTCAACCATCGATCATTATAAATTGGCAAAAATGCCTACATATCCCCTTCCCTTCCTTTCGCCCAGCAGAAGCGTCTCAGAACTTTCAATGGATGGCGTCGCCTCAATCAAATATGTCCTATGCTCCCCTGTCATACACCTCTTTAATTCAGCATGGCTCGCGCCAGGGGGTAGCTGAGCCATTAAGTGCTGGGCTAGCATGTGCAGACTTCTCTGTCGAGCTGAGAACTTCGGCATGACGTCTTTGAGAAAATCGATGCACAGGACTTCCTCGAGCAGATGGTTCGCTAGACCCTCCATCCCCTGTAATTAATGAGTGAGGCGAGGTTTCAACCACCCTCTCTCTTCTTCATTCACTCCGAGCAGGTACTAGGATTGAGGTCGAGTTGAACTGGCACTTGGAGAACACAGTGATCCCTTCTGCAGCCAAACCCAGTGCTTTGGCCCCTTGCGCAGTTCTTTCTATCACCCCCAAGTGACCATGGGTTGTGACCCTATGCCTATATTCAAAGGCGCTTTCGGCATTTTGTGTCTCGCGGCTGGGAGGAGGCTGGTCCTCGATCTTCAAAGTTGCGAGGGGTGAGGAGGCAAGTAGCCTAATCGTGCACCACGTGTCCCTCTTTGATGGACGGTTCTTACTTCTCCCGATACCTTAGGGGCCCGGGTCCGAATGCTTGGCGCTTCACGTATCGCGGCTGGGAGGAGCTAGTTCTTCTTCTTTAAAGCTATGAGAGGCGAGGAGGCGATGGAGCCCAATCACACACCATGTGTCCCTCAGAGATCTGACAGCTCTTACTTCTCCCGACGATGCCGTGGGCCTGGGCCCGAGATTCTCTCGATACTTCGCGTCTCGCGGATCCTAACACCAATACTTCAGGACTTCTCGCGGTGAGATCCCGAGGCTTCATGCCACTTGTATTCCACTCGCCGACTCTGCTATGGCCCCCACTACCTCCAGCTGTCGGGATATCGCTTCTCGCAATCTCACGATCCCCGCGCCCAAATTCTCGAGCCTTTTCTTGCGAGGCCCCGATACGCGATCCCATGTGTGGATCCAATGGTTATCCACCTTCTCACTTCTCATGTCCTCACGACTTGAGTACCCAATACTTGGGTCTTTACCTTGCGAACTCCCGAGTTCACGAGATCACCGATCTCTGCCACCTGTCCTCCTCAGATGGATGGCTCCTGTCTTCTCGCTACTTCGCGTCTTGCGATCTTGCGCAACAAAAGGATATGGTCCACCCTCTGAACTCACGAACCCCGAGTTCAAGAAATGAACCCACGCATCAACTGATCGCGATCAACGACCCTCGCTACTTTGTGAGTTCTCCATGGAGACTTCTGACCGTCCTCCTCTTTGAAAACTTCTACGCTATACTTGGCGTGACTTGGCTGACTGCAATTACCCACCGACCGTTGATTTGCTTTGCAAAATAGACTTTGGATGCTGCCGATGAAATTTTTCCCGCTCGCTTGACCTCCTACTTGGAAAAAAAGGAAGTCTCCCGTGCTGCGCTTAAGCATTTCGTGCAACTTGCAGACCTGAATGCTCTCGAACCCATGACAAGAATTATCTCTAACACTTTGTTAAAGAGTTATGTTCATGATCCTACTCATATGATCGATTGGAACTTAGTGCAGGTGGAGAAGGAGAGTTCCAAGTGGAATATCTATGCATTCTGGACATGAGAGAAATAAAACTACGGAACAAAGTTTTCACCCACGTAAAAGTGCAATGGAAGCACTTTAGTCTTAAGGAGGCCACTTGGGAGTTGGAGGGAGATTTGCAGAAATCTCATCCAACCCTGTTCCGAGAAAGGGATGAACACTGAGGACATTATTGTACTGAAGGGGGAAAGGATGTAACATCCCCAAAAATAAATTATTTTTAAGTATGAAAATACTTAGGAATTTATTTTCATTTTTGGTAAATTCAAAATTGGAAAATTATTGCCATTTATGGAAATTCCGAATTTCGAATTTAGTTAATTGTAAATTATGATTATGACTGTTGGGAAAATATTTGTTTTGTCCCAACCAACTCATTAACTATGACACTTGTAAGAAACAAATATTTTTATATTTATTGTTGATAGACAAATGGAAGAGCCAGATTGAAATCAATTGACCATGACTACTTGAGTGGGGAACATGTTGGAACTACCTCAGGCATGAATGTTACAAGTGGAAAATCAGGAATTTGGCCATTGGCAGCCCCTGAAAATCATGGATTTATAAAGCTATGAAAATTCCTAAGGGGAAAAGACCTAGGCACAAATGTTTTTGGATATATAGCATATGAGAGGAGGCATGATGTTGCCTAGTATGATAGGGAAAATAAGATCACTTGTTGTTATGAGCATTGTTTATGAGTGTGAGGCAAGGAGAAGTTTCTGAGAACTGGAGGACTATAGCTAAGAAGGAGTTTTGAAGTTCTCCCTCATGGATTTATTGTCAGGATAGAGGTTGAACAGAGCAAGTAGATTGGTTTTTCTTTTCTATGGCTGGGAGGAACTTGGTTGTTCCCTTTGTTTTTTCAGCACTTATTCAGATATGTTCATCTACTCTCCTCCGATTGAATTCCTGTTGATTAAATAGTTGGTAGTATACATGTTTCCTATTCCTGGACAGATGACTTACTGCTTATGAATGAATAAATTTAGAAAGTTACTGTGTATTATCTGTTGTAAGAAAATATCTATTTTGTCAGTGAATGAATTCATAACGCTATTGTGTGTTATCTATTGTAGGGATAGATATATTTGTTAATGAATAAATTTATAAAGCTACTATTTGTTAGTTGTTGTAGGAACCAATTTACTTTGAATAGAGTAATAGAGTTACTATATGTCGAATTATGGTGGGTATATGGGGTATGCCTATAAGTGAATAAAGTAGAATCATTCCAAGAATTATTTAATCTCTACCAGCCATGTGAACACATGCACAAATGTTTAGATTCAAGTAATAATTAACTATGAAATAATAGACATAAATTCTAGAAATATATAAGCATGCATGTGTTTATTTATTACTATGGACTGGAACATGCACAGTTGTCTAAATCCCTAGAAGACATTCGATTTCTACTTATGCCAAAGTAGACCAAGAAGGAATATAAGAAAAATAGAATTTCATATATGAATACATGTTGTTTCCGCACACTGAGTTTTTTGAATTATGAAATATCTAATAAACATAAATTAACTATGGAATGTTGTGTAACTTGAAATTCGAATTTTTCCAGATAAATGGACCATATAATTGGAACAAATAATTACAGTCCTTTTTCATTACAAAACCGCAGAGGCTAAGGTTTTGACGCAGATCCCCGACTCTCTATCCGAGATCCACACAGGATCGTTCTAAATTCTCCCCGAGCCAAAGCGGGTCCTTTGGTTCCTTGCTAAAACCTTCAACGAATCTGATCCATAGGTCCTTCATGAAAACTCCACCCGCACCACATGCACCAGGTGTGAGTCTTCACCTCCACACAACCACAACCCGGGCCTTAGCGCAAGCATATTTCATGACTCGTGATCTCGCGAGTTTGTGAATTTAAGACCCTTGACTCCAAACCTCTAATACCCGAGAGTGTGATATGGGTATGGCCCCTTTCTTGCTAGCGCCTCTATCAATGATCACTGGCCAGGGCCTAACTCTAACACCCCTCACAACTTGCAACTTCACGAGTTGGAGTGTTGATCCCTCATGCTCCTCCTTTGTGAATCCCCAAGACTGGGTAAGTCAACAACTGGGTTGACTCTTTCCCAGGTGACGTGTGTCCACCACCTGTCACCCACTTCCACTTTTCTCCGGGCGCTTGTTATTATGCCACATGTAAACTACGTGGCCCCACCTATCGATTGTGTTGCGTATTCATACGAGCCCTCGACATTTGGAACTTCATGACTTATGCAGTCAAAAATAAGTTCTTTCAACCCTCGAACCTCCGATATGCAATACCCCGCGAAGGTTTTGATCCAACGGTTCTCCCGTGGCTTAGATCCAACGGTTTGGTTCTCCTTTCGACGGTCTATATCTCCTTGGATCCAATGGTCTAGATCTCTCTCTCCCTTTGAATACTTCAAAGGAATTATCTCTCCTGCGCTTTCACTTGCAAACTCAAGCCTTCCAAAAGGGTTCCTGCTCGCACTCCTTGCGGCAAACTTTCAAATAACCTTTGGTTATTTGAGTCTTCGACCTTGTGGACTCTTTGCAACAGTAGTCCTTCAACTTTCCCCTTGGTTGAGAAGTTCTAAGACTTCAACCGGCTTGCACACACCTTGCACAACTCTGTTCTTCACCCGCACTTCTACTGATATGAGAACAATGATATCTCTCCTGAGCTTTCTGAGATAAAACTCAGACTCTCGTCAATGCACACCTTGCAGACGTTCACTGCACTCCTTGTAGGAATTCTTAGGGAGAGAAAAAATTGAAAATCATTCTTCTTCTCTCTCAGACTTCATACATTCAAGATGAAATCATACACACAATACAACATTGGAATAAATGCATAACAGAGAAACAAAACAGTTGTAAACATACCATTTAACAAATGTAAATAGTAAGCATCATAACACCATGAAAATTGAGTCAAAGCTTCATATATTAACTCAAGTGCTCATGTACATGGGTTCTTCTCTACAACTCTCTGCTACATCTCTCCAGCTTATCAAATCTGAATGATCATCTATTGTTCTTCCTCTACCATGATAGAAGGGTGAGGGTGTCTATATTTGTTTTCCCTCGTACACTTCTAAAACTATCTAATCTAACATTCATATCTACCTACTTTACATTAATCAGACTTAAATGCCTAGTACATCCAGCAGATGAGAGCAATTTCTCCAGATCTATTCATGTCTCTAAGACATAAATGTAAGTACGCTTCTCCTCGATATTACATTAATGCTTCAGATTTCAAAATTCAAAATGTTTTCAATAAAACGTGCCCTTTTTTCATCTGCACGTCTAGTTGTTCCTTTGGCTAGGCACATGCTTTGTCTTTCTACGATGCTCCTGCATCATACTCCCTCACTTGAAAATTTTCATGAACTCCTGTTCATGAGCTCTTGCATGATTTGTCCATGCTTTTGAATTTCTTCTTCATCCTCCCAACTGGCATCTTCTACTGGATGTCCCTTCCACTTGACCAAGTATTAAAAATACTCCTTTCTCCTGGTCTTTCTGCTAATCCTCTTGTCAATTATGCCTTCCATCTGTGGCTTTTCAGCTACAGGCATTTTTTTTGTCCATTGGACTTCTTTCTTCTCATCTTCTTCTCCTGCTTCTTCAGCTCTGTAAGGGTACAAATCCGCGACATTGAATATCGGTGAGATTCCGACCCCATCGAGTAATTCAATCTCATATGCGTTTGCCCCAAATTTCCTTATGACCTTGCACGGTCCAATCTTTTTCATCTTTGTTATATGTTCCCCTTGGAAACGTCTCCTTCCTCAAATGCACAATAATCAAATCACCAACTTCAAATTGAAGTTCTTGCCTGTGTTGATCTACTCTCCGCTTGTATTCTTAAGTTGAACTCTACAATCACTCCTTGATTTAGTTGTGGAGCTCCTTCATTCCTTCTGCAAAGTCCTCTGCACTAGCACTCTTGAATTCATTTTGTTCTGAATCTTTCAATTCATAAAATCCTCTTGGTTTCATTCCATATTCAATCTGGAATGGACTCTGCCCTGTGCTTCTATTGAGTGAATCATTGTAAGTGAATTCCGCCTGTGGTAGAATGTGATCCCATTGACTGTGGTGCTCAATCACTAAGCTCCTCAGCAAACCTCCCAAGCTCCTATTTACGACCTTTGTCTATCCATCCGTCTGAGGATGATATGCTGAGCTAAAAGAAAAACTTGTCCCCAATTTCTTCCATAAGGTCCTCCAAAAATGTCCCACGAACTTGGTATCTCGGTTAGAAACGATACTCCTTGGAAAACCGTGAAGTCTGACGACTTCCTTGAAAAACAGGTTCGCGATATGAGTTGCGTCACTGGTTTTCTAGCATGGTATGAAATGTGCCATCTTTGAAAATCTGTCGACTACCACAAAGATTGAATCATATCCTCTCTGTGTCCTTGGCAGTCCCAATATGAAATCCATCCTCACTACGTCCCATGGCCTTTCAAGAATGGGTAATGGTTGGTATAACCCTGTGTTCTGCCTTTTTCCTTTCGTGTGCTGACAAATTCTGCACTTGTCCACAAATTTCTTTACATCCGTCCTCATCCCTAACCGAAAATATGAGCCATTCAGCTTTGAGAACGTTTTATCATGACCGAAATGTCCGACCAATCCTCCACTATGTTTGTTCTTCAACAAATTCTCCCTCATGGAGCATTTCAGAATACATAGATGATTTCCCCTGAACAATAATCCATCCTGGATCATGTATTCATTCCATTGACTTTTGTCCCTGAGAATTGGATTCTCAGATGCCTCATATGCCTCTTTAAAATATGGATCATCCCTATACATTTCTTTGAGGTTATCAAAACCTAAAGTCTTGACTCTGAATTCTTGCATAAGCAAACATTTCCTTCTCAAAGCATCAACAACTTTGTTAGCAGTTCCAGAAATATGCTTAGTCACAAAAGTAAAATTTTTCATGTATTCAACCCATTTAGCATGCTTTTGGTTCAACTTCTCCTGTCGAGTCACAAATTGCAAAGCATGATTATCGCTGTACAAAAACAACTCCTTGGGAACCAAATAATGTCTCCATTTCTTTAGTGCTTGTATGACTGCATATAATTCTTTGTCATATGTGGAGTACTTAATCTTTGCTTCATTCAGTTTTTCATTGAAATATGCGACTGATCTATTGTCTTGGCTCAAGACCGCTTTAACTACAAATCCACTTTCATCACACCTAACCTGGAATGTCTTGCTAAAATCTGGCAAAACCAGAATTGGTTGCTCAGTTATCTTCTTCTTCAACAGATGGAAACTCTTCTCTGCTTCCTCCATCCAGTGAAAAGATTTATGTCTTTTCTTCACCGTATCCATCATTGGTGCACTAATTCCACTGAATTTTCGGATGAATTTCCTGTAGAAGCTAGCCAAACCATGGAAGCTTCGTACTTCAAATACACTCTTTGGCGATGGCCAATCCTTAATCACCTTTATCTTTTCTGGATCCATTTTCAGTTCATTTGTAGAGATAACAAAACCCAAATAAATGAGTTTTGTTCTCATAAATGACGATTTCTTCATATTGATCAACAATTTCTCTCGCTGTAATCTTCTCATTACTGTAGCTAAATGCTTTAAGTGTTCTGCTTCTGTCTTGCTGAAAATCAATATATCGTCAAGATATACAATGACGAATTTCCCTATGAAATCCTTTAGGACTTCGTTCATCAATCTCATGAAAGTACTGGGCGCATTCATTAATCCAAATGGCATGACAAGCCATTCATATAGCCCTTCATTCATCTTGAATGCTGTCTTCCATTCATCACCTTCTCTCATTCGAATTTGATGATATCCACTTTTCAAATCAATCTTTGAAAAAAATCTTGCTCCACTCAAGCAATCCATCAAGTCATCCATCTTTGGAAATGGAAACCTGTATCTGATGGTAATCTTATTGATTTCCCTTGAGTCTGTACACATTCTCCAGCCTCCATCTTTCTTTGGGCTGAGCACTGTCAGAACAACGCATGGACTCAAGCTTTCTCGAATCAATCCTTTGTCCATTAAGTCCTGGAATTGTCTCTTAACTTCTTCATTTTCCTGTGGCATCAACCTATACGTTTCTTTGTTTGGTAAACTGGCTCCAGGTATAAGATCGATATGATGACTTATACTCCTGATAGGTGGCAACAAACAAGGTAGTTCGTCCACTACTATATCAACAAACTCTTCTAGCAACTTCTGAATTTCTTCTGGTAAATCATCTATTCTCGTACTGGTCAAAACAATTTTGGGCCTTCTGACCACAATAAATTTTGTTTCTTCCTTCTTCTTAACCTCATTAAAAAGTTCCTTCCCACTCATGAGAAGTATAGTGTTGCTCATTTCTGGTTTCACTTCTTTATCCTTAATCGGTAGCAACATGTGCATCCTACCATTTTTCTCTAGGGTGTACATGTTCTTTCTCCCATCATGAACCACATTTCTGTCATATTGCCATGGTCTACCCAACAATAGATGACAAACATCCATGGGAGTGACATCACACAATATTTCATCTTTATATCCTCCTATTTTAAATTCAACTAAACATTATTTAGTGACATTTACCTGATGTCCTTTTTGTAGCCATGAAACTATGTATGGGCTTGGATGTACAACAGTCTCCAGCTCTAGATTTTCTACCATCTCTGTAGATACGAGATTGTCTGTGCTACCGCTGTCCACTATGACCTTGCATACCCTTTCTTTAGTTTTGCAAGCAGTCTGAAATATACCGTTTCTTTGGGCTGGGTTCTGTCTCTCCTTCTCTGGCTTCAAGAGAACTTTCCTCATCATTAAGGATCTTCCACCCTCAGTGTCTTCTACCTCAACCTTTTGTCCTTGAGCTTCGGCAATGTGAGTTTCACCACCATCTTTCTTCTTATCTAGACACTCATAGGATTTATGTCTGATTTTTCCACAGAAAAAACATTTCACTTCACCTCCTCTGGCTCTTCCTCTTCCTCTAGCTCGAGGAAAAGTATTTCTATCAGCATGCTACCTTCCCTGTGAGCTTCCTCCCCTCTCAGGTTGAGTTTGATGTTTCTTCCCCTCTTCCCTAGGTTTCTGAGTTCTTTCTTGGGCAATTGTTTTGCCTTTGGCTTGACTTCTACCTCGGCCTCTTTAACCTTGCTTCCGACTCAGTTTCTCTTCAGCTTTCAGAGCCATGTGATATGCATCTTCCACAGTCCAAATAGTCATCATGTTCATCTCATATTGAATGTCATATCACAGACCATTCATGTAACTGGAAACATTTTCATCATCGCTTTCCCGATGATCTGCTCTGATGTTTATCTTGTAGAATTATTTAGTGTATTCCTTCACTGACATCAACTTCTGTCTCAAATTCTGCATCCTCTAAAACAGAGTGATTTGATAATCTCTGGGTATGAATTTGGCTTTCATCTTTGCAACCATTCTATCCCAGCTTTTGATTTTCTTCTTTCCCTTGCAACGTCTGTCAGTCTACAGTTCATCCCACCATAGTGCTGCATGCCCTTTAAGTATGGTAACATCATGTTTGACCTTCTTATCTTCCTTGACATCCTCATAGTCGAAGTATTTTTCTAGAGCTCTAATCCAGTCTAGAAGTTCTTCAACATCTAAGTTTCCTTTGTACACTGGAATGTCCATTTTTGCTCTAGCACCTATCCTTGCAACAACCCTAAATAGGCATTCTTCCGTAGCATCTCTGACTGCAACTTCTTCTCCTTTGTTTCCATCTTCATTTTCACTTTCGGCTTCGATGATATCCCCAGTGTCAACTGTGCACCTCTGTGCTGTCTCCATACCATCAAGTTTGGCACGTAATTCACGCATGTCTCTTTCCACTACTAGATCAGGTATTTGCCTATCTCTTCTTCTCGACATTTCTCTTTCCTCTGCTGGATCAGGTATTTTCCTGTCTCTTCTTCTCGACGGCATGGATGTAAAATTTTCTACCTTCTCTCTGCTATAGAAAGAAAATAAATTGTTCTAGGCTCTGATACCACTCTGGTGCGTATCAGACTAATTCTTTTCCTCTAGCTCCCTATGCCTGAAATATACAGACAAAATCAAGCTCTGATACCACTCTGGTGTAGACCCCCGTCTCTCTATCTGAGATCTGCACATGATCATTCTAAATTCTCCCTGAGCCAAAGCGGCTCCTTTGGTTCCTTGCTGAAACCTTCAATGAATCCAATCCATCAGTCCTTCATAAAAACTCCACTTTCACCACGTGCACCAGGTGTGAGTCTTGGCCTCCACACAACCACAACTCGGGCCTTAGCACAAGCACCTTTTGTGACTCGCAATCTCACAAGTTTGTGAATTGAAGACCCTTGACTCCAAACCTCCGATACCCCAGAGTGCGATACGGGTATGGCCCCTTCCTTGCTAGCGCCTCTACCAATGACCACTGGCTAGGGCCTAACTCTAACACCCCTCGCAACTCGAAAATTCATGAATTGGAGTGTTGAGCCCTCGTGCTCCTCCTTTGCGAATCCACGAGATGCGATAAATCAACAACTGGGTTGACTCCTTCCCAGGCGACATGTGTCCACCACCTGTCACCCGCTTCCACTTTTCTTTGGGCGCTTGTTATTACGCCACCTGTCAACTATGTGGCCCCACCTATCGGTTGTGCTATGTATTCATATGATCCCTCAGCGCTCGACACTTCGTGACTTCTGTAGTTTAAAAGAAGTTCTTTCAACCCTCGAACCTTCGATACGCGATACCCTGTGAAGTTTCTGATCCAACGGTTCTCCCGTGGCTTGGATCCAACGGTCTGGATCTCCTTCCTTGCTCCTCACAACTCAATACAAAACCAAGAATTTGGTGTTCTCTCCAAACTCATGAACCCTGAGTTCGCGAAATGATCCAATGACGTGGGTTGAAACAAGATCAACGACTCTTATTTACCATGATCAACGGTTCACGTTGATTCTTGATATTAGGGTGGTGAGTTCATCCAACTCCTAACCACCTTACAGCTCCAATGGATCCTATGGTCCTCGTGATTTCGCAAGCTCTCCATGGATAATTCTGACCACTCGATTCACTACTCAATGACTTCTGCCCAATGACTAAGTGTTCCACCTCCTCAACTTAACTTCTATGCGACAATCTAGATCTATGTCTCCCTTTGAATACTTCAAAGGCATTATCT
Organism: Picea engelmannii; assembly: GCA_009831015.1. Classification (NCBI taxonomy): domain Eukaryota; kingdom Viridiplantae; phylum Streptophyta; class Pinopsida; order Pinales; family Pinaceae; genus Picea; species Picea engelmannii. Next base: position 189,439 of record ML782738.1, on the reverse strand, counting down.
CTCCTAAGCTTTCACTTGCAAACTCAAGCCTTCCAAAAGGGCTCTTGCTCGCACTCCTTGCGACAAACTTTCAAATAACCTTTGGTTATTTGAGTCTTCGACCCTGTGCACTCTTTGCAACAATAGTCCTTCAACTTTCCCCTTGGTTGAGAAGTTCTAAGACTTCAACTAGCCTGCGCACACCTTGCACGACTCTATGCTTCACCCGCACTTCTGTTGATATGAGAACAACGATATCTCTCCTGATCTTTCTGAGATAAAACTCAGACTCTCATCAACGCACACCTTGTGGACGTTCACTACACTCCTTGCAAGAATTGTTATGGAGAGAAACAATTGAAACTCATTCTTCTTCTCTCTCATACTTCATACATTCAAGATGAAATCATACACACAATATAGCATTGGAATAAATGCATAACAGAGAAACAAAACAGCTGTAAACATACCATTTAACAAATGTAAATAGTAAGCATCATAACACCATGAAAATTGAGTCAAAGCTTCATATATTAACTCAAGTGCTCTTGTACATGGGTTCTTCTCTACAACTCTCTGCTATAGCTTTCCAACTTATCAAATCTGAATGATCATCTATTGGTCTTCCTCTACCATGATACAAGGGTGAGGGTGTTTATATCTGTTTTCCCTCCTACACTTCTAGAACTGTCTAATCTAACATTCATATCTACCTACTTTACATTAATCATACTTAAATGCCTATTACATTCGACAGATGAGAGTAATTTCTCCAGATATGTTCACATCTCTAAGACATAAATGTAAGTACGCTTCTCCTAGCTATTACATTAATGCTTCATATTTCAAAATTCAAAAGGTTTTCAATAAAACGTGCCCTTTTTCATCTGCACGTCCAGCTGTTCCTTTGGCTAGGCATGTGATTTGGCTTTCTACGATGCTCCTGCATCAGGTTTGGTATTGTAAATACATAAAACATGTCTCATATCCCAGAGTCGAACCAATATTTGAATAAGTCTTCAACTATACATGACACTGTGTTTATAAATCTCAAATATTGAAATCTTATACAGTAGGGGGTTACCCTTATGTCCTTTTTCTTTAAAATGAAATATACAAATAACCAATTGTTATAGGAATCTGGTATAAATTCTCCACGATAACTTGTATGCTAGGAAAAAACCGTTTTCTTTAAATAGATACTGGAATAATAAATTTTGAGAGCGATGTAAAATGGAACACATGATAATGAGAGTGTTGTTCTGGGATCAAATGTCGTCTTTCTTTTTGCATCAGTGAGTCATCCACAGACCAGAAGGGATGGAGTGGGCCAGGGTATACCTGATGGGTACCCTTGCAGTGAAATAGGGCCTCATCATTATGTTATAGTAATCAAACACTAATCAATTATTACAAAAAGAGATTAAATGCGCAACATCCTAAAACAATAATAATGAAGAATGCACAGTATAAAACGTGATCTACAGGGTTAACCGATTTGATCACGGAATAAGGTCACAATTTTATGCTCATAATTAACTAAACCTCTTTGGAATAATTACAACACAAGCACAGACAGATTCTTGGACAAACTATAGTTTTCTTTCCTTGATGCAATTTAAATAAAACAAACAGTTAAGACATCAGAATATGCATGACAATAGGCGAGGGTAATTCCTTGGCCATGTCCCAGAGATTTCAAATAAAGACACACGATAGGAGACTTAAAATGTATTCATCCTTGTATAAATGCATTGTATAATAAGTAGATTAACCTTTTTTAAAACCAATATTTACAGATCTGGAGGAGACCAATTCAGTTAAACATATCAGGAGTAAGGTGTTCATGGAATTAATGTTACCGCAGAGAAATGGTCTCATGAAATATTTTAACCCTTTTACCATGTAATTGTTGGAATACGATGAGCATATTATAGGCCGAGGGTTACTAACTTATACTCAAGCAATAAGCCACTATGTGCTTATAGTGTGTAGGGTTACACAAAGAAACATATTGTGCCACCTTTAAAACAAATCAGAACTTAGCAAGTACCGAGATATGTACACTCAGGAAGTTAATAAATCAAAGACTTCTGTAACTGAAAAACTCAAATACAAGCGAGTCACACTTTTAGGAGTTATCAAAGGGATTGATGCACATAGTAAACTTTTCATAATACTGAGATTTCGGATATAAACAACCAGAAGATCCTTACCTTGCTTAAGATGGTGTTCGATGGGTGTGGTCCACCTTATTTTGTTTTCCTCTACCTGAGTGAGCCGACTTTTTTACAAACATTGGCTATGCTACCAAGAAGGACTGTAACAAGGTTAACACTGTAATGAAAAGTACAAAACTACACAGAGCCAAGAGGAAGGGTGAAACAATAGTCTTAGGAAAACCTTTGTAGGTTAGTTCAATGGCGTTAATGCAAAGTTGTACCTAGCTCATGTGATTAGGGCAAGGTGGTGAAGTTACAATGGGCATAGAAAATAGGCGATGGCCCTAAGGAAGTGAGTTACAGAATTCCATAAATGTTGTTTGCAGGGTTCATTTACACCATGACAGTCACATCTATTAGACTTATGGAAATTGTAATGACAATTAGTTATGGGCTATAGTTTAGTTTAAATATTTTCTTCTAGTTTAGTTAGAGTTCTACACCTCACCTTAGATCCGTTAACCCTCATGCCAGGGTTAGTTCTAAAGAGAATGGTAAATAACAAATAACGAGAAACATGTATCGATCGTTTAGTTACAACCATGATAAGACCTAACACCTTCACATGTTGAATGTCACGTGGATAATAACTCGTTCAATAAATACCTTTCACATACGTCTGAGGGATTAATTCACTACTTCGAGGCTAGTGTCATTATATGCATTGATGTTTTTCCATAGTATGTCTATAACTTGCACGATTAGAATGCATATTCTATGGTGAGTATATATATACATATACATATACATACAGATACATACATACATACATATATATATATACATACACACACACACACACACACACACACACACACACACACAC
>ML782738.1:155233-171990 GCA_009831015.1 Picea engelmannii | reverse complement strand
CTAGGGAAAAAAACCCTAACATAATCTCTACCGTTAGATCTGCGACCTTATAATGAACGGTCCAGATTTACAATGAAATTACAATATACTTTTATAAGGCAATTTTTACTTCGGGGGACGCTTCCCCCGAACCCCCGCTAGGGACCCACTTGCCCCTAGACCCCCCAGCCGGGGGGATGGACCCCCCGGACCCCGCAGAGGGGGTACCCCCCCTCTGCACTCCCCCGCATGGAAGAGTGTACATACTTCTGGGGTGTAAATACTTCATGGGGTATAAACACGACTGAAAGCAAAGGACCTCTGCATCATGAAGATAATCAGGCTCCACAACCAACAAATTTCAACAAGAATAAACCAAACCATTCACCAAAATATTGAATACAAGAAATAGTCAAAACCCTTGAGGTAGGGTAACACCTTATATTAATCCTTAGGGAATGATAAACCTCCTCAAGCAATCATTTCTTGTACAATAACAATATTCTTCACCACGCTTCAATAAATTGCTTACACTTCTTTATATAATACTCTCTATATGCTAGGATTCTTCTAGAAATCCTTCTCACAATTATTATATCTAACTACCATAATGAGTCTTATTTAATAATATGGTAGACCTAGTCCACCTTATATTGAATGGATTCCACTAATAATATATAAACAAACTCACATTGGGCACCTCCATAGGTACCCCATATTACCTCCATAGGTATATTACATTCCATACCCTTCACATGTTTCATCCTCGAAACACGTGAATAAACCATACAATATGATAGGATAAGTAATGTATCCAACTGGTACAAAGTATGACCATCCATCCGTCCTAATTGAAGCTGAACATTATGTCCAACTATTGCCTTGCCACCCTGGTCTTACTTCACATGATGTCGAGGTTTCCATGGGATTGTTTCTCTAGCCTGATGTCCTCATGCAGTGCTAATAGTCCTCCATGCACCTCTTGGTCAGTTTCATTTATGGTTCCCTATTGGTGCATAAATGTGTTGATGCTCATGCCCTTTCCTTGATTATTGTTGTTTCTCTATTTGATGTGGATGGCGATATACAACAATTGTAGGAAATCTGTTCTTTTTTCTTCAAATATGCAACACAATGTGCCTTTGAGACAATGACCTCCTTAGCTTCCTTATTGTGTCATTCCTTTGGTTTTTCTTCATCTCCTTATGTAGACTCTGCCTCTAATTCAACTTCGGACTCGACAATATATTCTTTGTTTGTATTTGTGGGCTCATATTTCTTACTAAGAGACACATCCTGCAATGTGAGTTTATTTTTCTTGTACCACAACTTGAAAAAATTCTTTTTCACATTAATATTGATGGTACCCACTGATTCTATACAATAATATCCACTTCATCCATATCCATAGCATAAAAAATTGAATGCAACACATATTTATCCATGGTAATCTTCAAAAATTTAAAGATTGGAATATTTTTACCCTCAACCTGTGTGCTTTGAATATTCTCAGCAGAAACTTGCAATCTATTAACCAACTTCTCATTGATAAACATATGCATGCAACTAGGGTTAATAGAAACCATGATATTTTCTTTATGAATACATCCATGACCCTGTAATATAGAGTCACTACATGAAAATAAACACATGTTTCTCTCTTCATCCTTACACTTTGTATGAGACCACTTGTGTAAAATTAATTTTACATATGCTTCATCAGAAAGTGCCATCAAATCATTATAATCAAATGAGATCCACCATATGAGAGAATGTTCTTGGAAACCACAGTGTAGACAAATTTTCCATTGATCTTTCCATATTGAATTTTTATGTTGTATAATTCTTCAATACTAGGGCCATCATCTTTTCCAGTAAAATAAATATTTCTTGGAATAAATATTCAACAAAAAATTAAAGCTTAAAATAACTTTACTGTGCAAATCACGCGGCTTTTTCAGGAAAAACCCTGAAAATTTGTCGAATTTAAAATTTTGATAACTTCACTTCCTGGACTCCATTTTGGTTGATTTTTTTTTTAAGTTGGGTATTTTTTGAAGAAAAATTCAGATAACCAAATTTGTTTTCCAAATTGTTATTAGAAAGTTTCATAGATGAAGTTGAAGTGTCCCGCCCTCTTTTTCCATACAAAAAATCTAAAAAAAAAGCCAACAAATTCATCCCTTCTTTGGCCAATGAAAGAGACCTGATACAAATTGTTAAGTAACTAAGTAGATATGAAAATATATCTTCAGAAATAAATTCTCAATCTCAACAAGAATAAACCAAACCATTCAACAAAATATTCAACACAAGAAATAGTCAAAACCTTTGAGGTAGGGTAACAACTTATATTAATACTTAGGGAAGGATAAAACTCCTGAAACAATCCTTATTTGCACATTAACAATATTATTTACCATGTTTCAATACATTTCTTACACTTCTTAATATAGCACTCTCTATCTCATAGGAACCTTCTAGAAAATTTTCTCACACTTATTATATCAAACTGGCACAATGGGTCTTATTTAATAATATAGCGGACCTAGTCCACCTTACATTGAATGGATTTCACTAATAATAAATAACCACATTCCCATTGGGTACCTCCCTAGGTATCGCATATTACCTCCCTAGGTATACTACATTCCTAGGTAGCCCATATTACCTCCGTAGGTATACTACACAATCAATAGCCCATTCACTATTTTTCAAGGAAACCAATACATATACATGTCCTTGAAAATAAAATGTACATTAAAATACAAATGTGTAGGTGGTAGATAATATACATCAATCACAAACTCTTATAAATTTTTATGTGCCATAATATTTTTAATATTTTTCAACCATAACATACCTAGATGTACATGATCTCAAACATGATCATGATTTGGTGAAATAGAGGATTTTCCCTCCTCGAAATAGATTAATTAAACAATTAGACATAATTCTATTAAAAATGTTATGTGATCATATGCATCAAATCCGTCTTCTAATTCACAATCATCCCATTCACCAATGCTACATTCTCCACAAAAGAAAGACAATTTTCTTTCCCACGTTTCAAATATGGTTGTCTAATATTTGAATTTAATAAAATCCTTGAGTTCCACATACTATGCTACAATTATATGGATGTTATAGATCTATATTAACCACCTCCCAAAATTTTGTTTGCACATGCCCTCTCCTTGTTGATCCCTCTCACTTTATTACCTTTGAAATTACTATATAACATGAATTGACTACAAATTTTTCATCTTGAATAGGTAAATTTATCATGAAATTCATCTCCTCTCCATATGGTGTAGTTTGATGCATGAACCATCTCTATTTTTCTCATCTTTTCCATGCCCAATCTCAAAATGGCTCCAAATATGTGGCACATTGCATCTTTTTTGAAACAAACACAACCATTGAAATACATGAGCATTTTAAACTAGCTTTCAAAACCATCTAATGAAATCCATAGTTGATCCATCTATATATCTCTCACCTTGAAGTGAGTGTATAAATTTCAAGATAAATTTTGTGCACAATGTATGTCATCACACCTATCATCCTCTCTTCTTTGCTATCTGACCCATGCATATACGTGATGTGTATGATTATGACAATGTAATTTAAATGATAATAATGGATCTAGATATCATTTTTTGGTTGGAGGGTTTAATTCTCATAAAACTCCATAATTAACAGTATAGTATTGAGGGGAAAATTATGCCTACATATTTTAAATTTCTCATTCTACCATAACACCACATAGACATCTTAAATAGATTGTTGTTTTTTCCTAAAAGTCCTTATGAAAACACACACTCATACCTAGTGAGACAAAAATTAGGGCATGTAGAATGTTACCTTTTAAATCTATATGTTGAATTTCTAAGTGAAATTGAAAGAAGATATTCCCTTTAAGTACACAAAATTGAGCTGGGACATCATCCATGTTATCTTTTTTATATATTTTCCACCACACAATTCATATACATTTGAAGCTTTGCATGGCAACAACCATTCTCCTAACTTCATGCTCCTCACATTAATGAATGCACTGACTCAATAATGCAAATGCACCACACCTAGGGCATGTCTCATCTAAACAATAATTATCATAATATGTTTGTCTGTTTGGCCTTGGAAACATGATGATATGAATAAAGTCTCTTGACGAAATTGGTGGTAGTATGGTTGAGCATTTTTGCACATGCTTAGTATGCAAAAAAATATGAATGTGTATATATGTGTCATAATAGTAACCAAATTTTATGTGGTATCTATAGCAATATGTGTTATGGTACGTTCATATTCTAATGTAGAAAGGTTTGTGTTTCTTGAAATATCTTTGTCCCAAGTTTATATCCAATGAGCCTACAAATTAATATATTTTAGTCTAGTTTATAATGTATTTTATCCTTCTAAGATCTAGTTTTGAACTATATCATTAGTATTTTATACCATTCAACTTATATATGCCATAAGTTACATTGGATTAAATTTTAAAGTTTTTCTCATTTATGTAATTAATTTAGGTAAGAGTTTATGATATTACTTGTGAATTTTGTGATTGTTTGAGATTATTTAAAAAAAAAACATATTGTATTATAAATAAAAAATATCTCTGAGGGTCATGTAGTATGTCTTAATATTTTACTCAATAAGATAGCATGAGTTCGATGATGGAATCAGTTTTGTGTAGTTCAAAGGTTACAACAAAACAAGAAACTTGAGGAGAATCTAGAGACCAATTAACAATTAGTATCAGATCATTTACTCAATCTCTAGGAATCCATAACGAACCTTGCTCTGGTTCAATGGATCTTCAATGAACTTCCAAATCAATATTCCAATTTGTAGAAAGAGTAATGATGGTTCACTGTTCATATAAGGATTTAGGAAACAAATTAGTTTTTTTATGGATTCGATCCCCAAAGGGGGTTTCGATAATTGTTGGATTGCAACACCACAAGATCTTGAATGTATAACTAAAGGATGGGGACCAATATTATATATAACATTTGATTTTTACTATTGTTTGATCAACAATATATAATTTAGAGATTTTCTTCGTGTGTATGTGTGTATATGAGGGTGGGGGGTGGGGAAATATTAGAGTAAATGTAATACATTTAGTGTGTATATGTGTGTAATAGTGCATCGATTCTAAGTTTGTATTGTAATTTTACACAACCCAAACCCTTTAAAGGGGGTGACACTCTAGAGGTAAGGTGTTGTATGTTTTATGTCCCTATCTTGTTTAGAGTTTGTTCAATTTCTAAATTTGAATTATTTTATTATTATAATTTATTGCTTCTGTAAATTTCATAGCTTGCAGAAATAGGAAACACACATGATTTCAATATGACTACAAAGCAGAGCTAATGCTATATTTATATTTAACCATATGTAGTATCATTTCAAGTAGAGCCACAAGTTGAATTCTAAATTATAGTCATAGTAATTTATCAAGCATTTAAATATATGAAATTATTTTACATGTGACGTTTGAATGCTCTATTTGTTTCTTTTAAATTGTTCGTTCATTTCACATTAGATTAGATATGTCTATAATTTTGATTAGAAACCAATAGGAATTCAATATAAAATCAATCAATTCAGGAGTCATATTATGTACATATACTACCCAATATCTCATATATTCAATAGAACCTTGGGTTGATAAAGTAAATGAGCTAGTGAATTATCCCATCCCTTGTCCTCTTAGGAAAGGTATATAAAAGCACTGACATTTTTTGCACTATTCCCGAGGAGACACTAAGGAATTTGGATACATATTTTTCATTGATCTAAGAAACAAACACAAGGTTAGGGGATTATTCTAGGTAACTTTTACAAATCCTTTACTAACCCCTATCCAAAGTATTATGCATATAAAATAGATAGTACTAGAAGGCATGAGGAAAACTAGGAATGTTCAAGGACAATTTATGTTGCAGTAAGAGCCACCCACATCACTAACACGCTAGTAGGAAAATCAATATAATGAAGAAAATAGAAGGGTACTCTGGAATATCCAATTGAAGAGGTTCAATCCTACATAGTCATTGGCCATTACAAAGATGGTTCCACAACACAAGTTGTCATAAGGTCTCCAGCTACATAATCTGTTAAACTAGAAGTGGTGATTAGTTGACAAGAGGCTATATATAATCAAGAGCATAATTTATCCATTGATTCTCTCACTTCTAATGAATCTCTAGTATTTTTTAGAAACAATTTTTTGAAAATGGCTAAGGAAGGAGAAGGCTCTACCAAGAAGAAATTTGTTCCATTCAATTCTTTGATTCAAGAGTCAGATGGCATGGTTCAAATGAAGAATATCCCACTTTTTAACTTGCCTAACTTCCATGGTTTGGATATAAAATATTAAGAAACATACTTCTTTGATTTTGATTTCCTTTGTTTAATTTATGACTACTCATTTTAATCTTAGAAGCTCAAATTGTTTCCATCCACCCTAAAACAAGTAGTGTTTCATTGGTTCATGGGGATTGGAGGAAATGATATCCACACATGGGAGAATATGAAACAAACATTTCTAAAAAAAGTTCCAAGACTATTAAAAAACAAAGGATCTTCGAGAAGAAATATTCAAATTGACTCAAAGGGATGATGAATGTCTAGAGGGCTGAGTCTAAATAATTCAATACAACTTGCAATGATGAAAGAAGAATAAGTTGGGTTCAAAGACTCTTCGTATAATTATCCTAATGGAAATTCAAGATGATTTTGTAGACATATTGAACCTAATGGGAGTAGTATATGTTTCACAGTTGACATATGAATACATTTGTGAGTTGTGTAAATTCTACTCACAAGGTAATGCAAAGCATGGGAAAGGTCTCGGAGATGTGGTTTCAAGGATCAAAAAGTCATTTAGAGAATGGGTCACTAGAGTTTAACTAAGGAACTTATTGGATAATTTCAAAACTAATATCCTCAGCTCACTTAGCTTCCAATTTGATGTTATGCAGGAAAAGAAGAATAAATATAAAAAAGACTTGGCATTGGCCATATTCTATTCTAAACATCAGAAAAAATCATCCTCTATTAGAATGCCCTTTGAATAATGTAGATATATGTGCTATCTATGAGGAAAATGCAAATTCTAGTTTTCGTTCCTTTCATGAGATTGTATTTATATATCAAGGATTCAATGAGGGAACAGGAAAAAAAAATTTTGTATCCCAAAAAACATTGTGGCCACCTCAACCATCAGGTACAATGCAAGATCCTTGTTAATATTTTTCTTCATATTTTAATGCTCATCCATATTAGAATTTGTAACTACATAATACATGGAAACAATGGCCTCCTCAAGCTCAAAACCATCCTTGGAAACAAATCTGGCAAGGACCTTCATCTTTTGGAAGCATACTTAAAAAATTTCAATAATATTCCCCTCAGTTGCATCCTTCATTTCAACAAAAAAAAATTATAGCTTTCATCCAATCTAAATCCTCAGAGTCCACCTAAGATTCCTTCCCAACCCATACCTAACCCAAATAATAAATTAGATCATTCTGCTTACGATGCTAAATTTCCTATCTATTCAACGTACTTCATTTCCCATGCAGATTTTTATGATGTTCATTTATGCTCGGGAAAAGTGACTAGTAACCAAAATCTTCTCATTATCCTAGAACAATATGATGAGGAAGAACCCATGAAACTAAATGATCAATTCAACAAACCCTCCCCAATAGTACAAACCACTACCCTAGGAAGTTCCAGCCAACCATGTTTATTTGCTTATGTTTCAACTCCTCCATCTCTCTAAATATTTAGTATAGAAAATCCTCCCACACAATTGGAGTTTGACTTTCTAGGGTAGCTAAGAAATGTCTATCTCAAGATTCATTTGTTCCAAGAAATCAAAGATGTTCCGATTTATGTTAAATTTGTCCATGAATTGTTCTTAAGAAAACTTGGAAGGGAAAAGAAGGATGCTCTGACTACTCATGTGATTGGAAAGTTAGTTGATTTGATTATGGGAAATATACTTATGACTAAATATGTAGATATAGGAATTTCAGTTGTCAATGTGCATATCAACAATACTTCCATCCCCAATAACTTATTTGACATGGGAAAAGATGTTAATGTCATGACCAAGAAAACTATGGAGAAAATCCAATTACCTTGTCTACGTCTAACTCCTAATATCCTTCAATTAGTTTATAGATCCATTGTTAAATAGAAAGGGATAATAGATGATGTAATAGTTTTTGTGGATTCTTGGGAATATCCTTAAAATTTCATGATCCCACAACGCAAGGCTAATCTAGGTGGATACCCATTAATTTTGCGTAGGCCTTGGTTGGCTACTGCAAATGCATAGATTTTTTGTAGATCAGGAAACATGACTATCTTCCATGGGAATTACACTAATAATATCACTCTCCATCCCCTTGCTAAACCTTCTTTAGATATGGAGGTCCCTTCTTGGATAGAGGATCGTGAGGATGAGATCATTCATCCCACTATGACTCTGAAACAATCCTAGTTTTTTAGGGAGCATAGTAAAGATTACTTAATCTGTGATTTCATGAACAACATGATTCACATCATCATCTTATTTATCCATCCCTCAAACATATTATAAGTAAGAATCCTAGAAAAACATGTTTGATCTCTTACTTAGCACAAAAGTTTGATTCCATCACTTCCTCCTTGATAACCATATTTGAAATCCATAGCACATCCATAGAGATCCACCTAGGAAAAACATTGAATATCAATCCCAAAATTGAATCCTATTAGTGGGATCAACTAATAAAGATGTTGCGAAAGAATAATAGTCCATTTCCTTTGGATTACACTAACATGAAATGGATTCACCCCAATTTATGCACCCATCACATATATATTAAGGAGAATTCTTGATGTGTTAGACAACCCCAATGAAGAATGAGCTCAACTTTGTAGGAAATAGTAAAGGAGGAGTTTGATGTAGGAGCATCGCCAACACATCAAGCGAGCCAGCGCGGAAGCGGAGGACATTTGGACAAGCTAGCACAAATTTTGAAAACACTTTGGAATTGTTGCGCAAATCTTAAATGAGCCATTAAGATGAGGCACACTTGTATATTGTAAATGGACCTTGAGTGGATAGGTCTCGTCCTTAGTAGGTAGACGATATTTAAAATAGTTAATGTAAAGTAGATAGAATTTAATTCTAGACTATACAGTTGTAGAGCGCAAGAGGGAAACGGGATATAGACAACCTCATTGTGCATTGTAACATTATTCAGAAGCATTTGGAGCAAGAAGAAGCAGAGAGCTGTGTAAAAACACCATAGTTTAGACATTTGAATTAATAGAAATCTTTGATTCAAATTCATGGTTTGTGTTTTTCTCTATGTATTGGTGCTGAATGATAGGCTCATGAATGTTTTCTTCCTGTTATACATTTGCTTTTATATGTTGTGTATGTGATTTCATGTATGAATTGAAGTCTGAGAGGGAGATGGAATGAGTTTCAATTGTTTCTCTATTTGAGCCAGATAATTCCTGTAAGGAGTGTAGTTGAAGTGTCCGCAAGGAGTGCGCTGACAAAGGGTTCAGATAGAGATAGTTTTTGTTCTCATTCATCCAGAAGTGCAGTTGGGCATAGGAGTCGTGCAAGGAGTGTGCAGGCCAGGTAAAAGTCTCATGGTTGCAAACCTGAGTGAAGCATTTGATAGATTGTTGCTGCAGGTGTGCGCAGAGTCAAGTGAATTCAACACTTCGACGTTGTTGAAGGTTTGCCGCTAGGAGTGCGTGAAAGATTTTTCTTGAAGGACTTGAGGTCGTGGGGAAAATATCAGGAGGGATAGGACCTTCAAATTTGTTGAAGGACAACGTAGAAAATTTGTGCCTTGAAGGTTGGCAAGAAGCATCGCAAGTTTGCACGCAGGTGGATAAGTTCTGTGGAAGAACACTTAGTCATTTCGTGGATTGCATAAGGAAGAATGGATGGTTGATATCTTCCAGGGAAAATCAGTGAATCACCGTGAGCCGTTGGATCTCGCAGGGGTGTAGGGGGATACTGCAGATATTCCCATAGTGTTTAAAGCTCAGAAGGGGCAGAGTCATTGATCCAAGCCAGCCAGGGGTGTTGGATTATTCACGAAATCGCCTATCGGGATTTCGTAAGAAAGGAATCGAAGATTTGGTAACGGGAGTCGCGAAATCATGATACGCGATATCCTGATGGCTACAAGTACAGTGTGGGGCCATAGGAGTTGGTGGTGGACAGGTAGCACACTGTATCAGGGTTCGGGAAAAGTAAAGTCCTGAAACATTGGACATCAGGATTCATGATCCCACGAAGTCCGAAATCCCAACGAGGTGATGGGACCGTTGAAAAGTCAAAGTTGCAAGCTCATCGGAGTTTCGGCATATCGAGACTCAGTAGTCAGAGAACCGAGTTGCTCGACACCATGAGTGCTGAGATCTCGATAGAGAAAGTCCCGACAAAGGAACAAAAGGGTCAGCATTGACTCATATCGGGTCTCAGAGATTCAAGAGTCCTACGCTCGATCACTGACCTCGCAAGGTTGTGAAGTCTGATTCCCCGATAAGTAAAGAGAGGGGGAGTCGCGCAAAGAGATCTATGGGTGCAGATTTCCCGATAGGGAAATAGAAGGACCGGTTAGTGTTCTTCGGGCCATGGAAAGAGAAGATCCTGTGAGCAGGCATGCCTGCGGGTGAGACACTACGTCAGTTTGGTATCAGAGCTTCAGATTCTTGTCTGTATATTTCAGGCGAGGAAGGCATAAGAGGTAAGGAGTACTCTGATACACAATGTCAAGTGGTATTAGAGATAAGACAGATTGTTCTTTTCTTTCTGTAGCAAAGAAGAGGAGAATTCACCATGCCGCCAAGGAGAGATAGGCAGTCACTTGATCCAGAGGATAGGGAAGTGCAGAGAAGAAGAGGCAGGCAGATAACTGATCCAACCATAGAGAGACATATGAGAGACCTTCGAGCGAGACTCGAGGACATGGAGATAGCACAAAGATGCACAGCTAGTGCAGGGGATCTGAGTGTTTCCGATAGTGAAATAGAGGTTGAAAGAGAGGAGGAAGTTACAACCGGAGATGCATCAAACGAGTGTTTGATCAAAGCTATTGCCAGGATGGGTGCAAGAGCAAAGATGGACATTCCAATTTACGAGGGAAACTTGGATGCATAGGAGCTACTAGATTGGATTAGAGCTCTGGATACTTACTTTGACTACGAAGATGTCGAAGAGGACAAGAAAGTCAAGCATGCTGTTACACGCTTAAAAGGACATGCAACATTGTGGTGGGATGAACTACAAGCTGACAGGCGCTGCAAGGGAAAGCAGAAGATCAAGAGCTGGGACAGGATTATCATGAAGATGAAGGTGAAATTCATCCCCAGGGATTATCAAATTACTCTGTTCAAGAGAATGCATAACTTGAGATAGAATTTGATGACAGTGAAAGAATACACTGAGGAATTCTATTGACTGAACATTAGGGCAGGTCATCGGGAGAGCGATGATGAAAAAGTTTCTAGATACATGAATGGTCTGAGATATGATATCTAGGATGATATGATCATGGTAACCATCCAAACGGTGGAATATGCTTATCAGATGGCTCTGAAAGCTGAAGAGAAGCTGAGCCGAAAATAGAGTCAGAGGGGTTGAAGCAGAAGTCATCCCAGAGGCAAAGCAGTTGCCCAGGACAAATACCAGAAGCCCAAGGAGGAATGGAAGAAACCTCAGACTCATGCAGAGAGAGGTGGAACCTCACAGCGGGGGCCATATGTTGAACAGAGAGGGCAACATAATGAACAAAGAGGAGATTATGCTGACAACAACACTTTTCCTTGTACTAGAGGCAGAGGCAGAGGAAGAGGTGGAGTAATCACATGCTTCACATGCGGAAAGAATGGGCACAAGTCTTACGAGTGTCCAGAGAAAAAGAAGGACATTGGAGAAGCTCACATCACCGAAGCACAGAGGTGGGATGTTGAGGCCGAAGACGCTGAAGGCGGAAGATCGCTCATGATGCGAAAAGTCCTTTTGACACCCGAGAAGGAGGTGGAAAGTTCAGTCCAAAGGACCAAACTCTTTAGGACTGCTTGCAAGACCAAGGACAGGGTATGCAAGGTCATTGTAGACAGTGGTAGCACAGATAATCTCATATCTACGGAGATGGTAGAGAAGCTGGAGCTAGAGACGACCGATCATCCAAGCCCATACAGAGTTTCGTGGCTACAGAAAGGACACTAGGTAACTGTTACTAAACAATGCTTGGCTGAATTCAAGATAGGTGGATATAATGATAAGATCTTATGTGATGTTATTCCCATGGATGTTTGTCATCTATTGCTGGGTAGACCATGGCAATATGACAGAAATGTGATTCATGATGGGAGAATGAACACATACACCCTAGAGAAAAATGGGAGGACACACATGTTGCTTCCGATAAAGGATAAGGAGGTGAAGCCAGAAGTAAGCAACACAATACTTCTCATGAGTGGAAATGAAATTCTTACTGAGGTTAAGAAGAAGGAGGATCCACAATTCGTTTTGGTCAGGAAGCCGCAGATTGTTCTGACTAGTACAAGAGTGGATGATTAACCGGATGAAGTTCAGGAATTGCTGGAAGAGTTCGTTGACATTATAGTGGACAAACTACCTCGTTCGTTGCCATCGGTCAGGAGTGTGAGTCATCATATTGATCTCATAGCAGGAGCCAGTTTTCCAAATAAAGCCATGTACAGATTGACGCCGCAGGAGAATGAGGAGGTTAAAAGGCAAGTCCAGGAGTTGTTGGACAAAGGGTTAGTCATGGAAAGCTTGAGTCTGTGTGCTGTTCCAATAGTACTCAGTCCGAAGAAAGATGGAGGCTGGAGGATGTGTACCGACTCGAGGGCGATCAATAAGATAACCATCAAGTACAGGTTTCCAATGCCAAGAATGGATGATTTGATGGATTTCTTGAGTGGAGCAAGGTACTTTTCAAAGATTGATTTGAAAAGAGGATATCACCAGATTCACATGAGAGAAGGCGATGAATGGAAGACAACATTCAAAACAACCGAGGATTTGTATGAATGGCTTGTTATGTCGTTTGGATTAACAAATGTGCTAAGTACCTTTATGAGGTTGATGAACGAAGTCCTGAGGGATTTCATCAGGAAATTTGTCATCGTTTACTTGGATGACATACTGGTTTATAGTAAATCAGTGGCAGAGCACTTGAAGGATTTGGCTACAGTTATGCAGAAACTACAGCAGGAGAAGCTGTTGATTAATATGAAGAAGTCCTCATTCATGAAGACATAACTCATTTATTTGGGATTTGTTATTTTGGCAAATGAGTTGAGGATGGATCCGGATAAGGTGGAAGTGATCAAGAATTGGCCATCACCGAGGAATGTATTCAAGGTGAGAAGTTTTCATGGTTTGGCTAGTTTCTACCAAAAATTCATCAGGAATTTCAGTGGAATTAGTGCAACGATGATGGATACAGTGAAGAAGTGGTGTTATCACTGAAATTTCATCCACACATGGCGGCAAGAACTCAACATCATCAAATAGTAATGAAGTCATTCATGGCACTGAATTAATTTCATAGCATTCCAAAAAGGTCAAAAACTATACAAAGTAGTGAAAAAATTGAAGAGCGCTTTACAATAGTTGGGTGTGCACACACATGCACAGAACAGGAACGTACCATGTGCGCATACACACAGGATGCGCGGCCGTTGGCGCAAAAACTCGTGCACCTACTAAACGACGCATTTATTGAATTGGTCGGCCTCCCAACCACTTATGGATCAACTCCCAAGCCGATTTGACCCTCAAATCTGAGCTAAATCTGAATGGTGGGCTGGTCAAAGACTTAATAATGCCCTAAAGAGCCTCTTTTCACACTACAAAGGAGTTACACAATAACCCAATGCAATGCTATAAAAAGCCATGAAGAAACCTCATTTTCTCAAGGAATTTCATGCAATGTTATGCTGCCTATATTGTTTTAAGGACTCCATCCTTGACAAGATCACTTTGGCACCATTTCATTGAGAAATCCACCTCTCCATTGAGTGGATTTGCAAAGGAGTTCTTTCATCACCATTTTCATTTTTCTTGTTGTAAGGAGAGCAAGTTTGTGAGGGTCCAAGAGCCTTCCTTTGGAGGAAGAAGGGACTCATAGTCACCTTTCTTCATTGTGCTTTGATTTCATCAATAGATCAGCCTAAAAACATTGGTGATATTGGTATTTTTGTGTTTGTTATCTCTATATCCATATGCTTATGATTTTAGTTTGTATTAGTTGAATTCTTGTTTATAGTTTTGTTTTTCTTTCTCTAACTCTTTTCTCTACAGCTGTCATGCTCAGCAAGACCCAACTGGGCATGTAAGCACCTCTTATTTGCTCACCAAGGTGGCGAAAAGGGTGCAACAAGCGGCATAAGTCTTTTCACTAGACAAAAGAGGCTAAAAAGAGTTTCAATCTGTTGAAAAGGAAGATCATGAAACAACCGGTTTTGGTGTTGCCGGATTTCCAGAAAACATTTCAGGTGAAATGCGATGCAAGCGAATTTGCAATCGGGGCAGTCTTGAGTCAAGAAGACAGGCCGATAGCATATTTCAGTGAGAAACTGAATGAAAAGAAATTGAAATACTCCACGTATGATAAGGAGTTTTATGCTATCATACAGGCATTACAGAAATGGAGGCATTACTTGATACCCAAAGAATTTGTATTGTACAGTGACAATCATGCACTGTAGTTTGTGACTCAACAGGAGAAGTTGAATCAAAAACATGTAAAATGGGTTGAGTATATGCAGAATTTCACATTTGTGATTAAACATATTTCTGGTACTGTTAACAAAGTTGCTTATGCTTTGAGTAGGAAGTGCTTGTTGTTGCAGGAGTTCAGAGTCCGCACTTTAGGTTTTGATGATCTCAGGAATATGTACGCAGATGATCCAGATTTTCAGGAAGTGTATGAAGCAGCTGAGAATCCAGTTCTCAAAGACAGAAGCCCGTGGATAGAATACATGATCGAGGAAGGATTGTTGTTCAGAGGCAATCAACCGTGTATTTCGAAATGCTCCATGAGGGAGAATCTGTTGAAGGAGAAACACAGTGGTGGATTGGCAGGACATTTCGGTCATGACAAAACATTCGCGAAATTGATTGAGTCATATTTTTGGCCGGGAATGCGAGTGGATGTCAAAAGATTTGTAGGCAGATGCAGAATTTTCCAGCATTCGAAGGGAAGAAAGAAGAATGCGGGTTTTTATCAACCGTTGCCCATACCAGAAAGGCCGTGGGATGTGATAAGCATGGATTTTGTATTGGGGTTGCCAAGGACAGAAAGAGATGTTGATTCAATATTTGTGGTAGTGGATAGGTTTTCCAAGATGGCACACTTCATCCCATGTTAGAAGACCAATGATGCAACTCACATTGCAAATTTGTTCTTCAAAGAGGTCATTCGACTTCATGGGTTGCCGAAAAGTATAGTTTCAGACAGAGACACAAAATTCATAGGGCATTTTTGGAGGACCTTATGGAAGAAGCTAGGGACTAATTTGATGTTTAGTTCAGCTTATCATCCTCAGATGGATGGACATACGGAAGTGGTCAAAAGAAGTCTGGGAGACTTGTTGAGAAGCTTGGTGATAGAGAACCACAGCAGTTGGGACAATATATTACCACAGACAGAATTTGCGTACAATGAATCAGTGAATCGGAGCACAGGCCAGAGTCCATTTCAGGTTGTTTATGGCATGCAACCGAGGGGAATTTATGAACTAAGAGATTCAGGATAGACTGCTACTAGGAGTGCTAGTGCAGAGGAATTCGCTGAGGCGATGAAGGAACTTCATAGCTAGGTGAAGGAGTGGTTGCAGAATTCAAGTCAGGAATGCAAGCGCAGAGCAGATCAACATCGGAGACAACTTCAGTTCGAGGTTGGTGATCTAGTTCTGGCACATTTGAGGAAAGAAAGATTCCCGAGAGGAGCATACAATAAGCTGAAGATGAAGAGAATTGGGCCATGCAAGGTCTTGAGAAAATTTGGGGACAATGCTTATGAGATTGAACTACCCGATGGGATCGAAATTTCTCCGATATTCAATGTCTCAGATTTGTACCCATATAGAGCTGGAGAAGCAGAGACTGGAAATGAGAAGCCAGTGATCCAATGGACGAAGAAAATGCCAGTTGCAGAGAAGCCACAGATGGAATGCATACTGGACAAGAGAGTGAGTAAGAGGACCAGGCGAAAACAATATTTTGAGTATCTGGTCAAGTGGAAGAACCATCCAATTGAAGATGCCAGCTGGGAGACTGAAGCTGAGATACAGAAGCATGGACAGACCGTGCAGGAGCTCATGGACAGGAGCCCATGAAAGTTTTCAAGCGAGGGAGTATGATGCAGGAGCATCACCAACACATCAAGCGAGCTAGCGTGGAAGCAGAGGACAGCTGGACAAGCCAGCACAAATTTTGAAAACACTTTGGAATTGTTGCACAAATCTTAAATGAGCCATTAAGATGAGGCACACTTGTATATTGTAAATGGACCTTGAGTGGATAGGTCTCATCCTTAGTAGGTAGACGACATTTAAAATAGTTAATGTAAAGTAGATAGAATTTAATTCTAGACTATACAGTTGTAGAGCGCAAGAGGGAAACAGGATATAGACACCCTCATTGTGCATTGTAACATTATTCAGAAGCATTTGGAGCAAGAAGAAGCAGAGAG
>ML782738.1:136506-154999 GCA_009831015.1 Picea engelmannii | reverse complement strand
TCTGTGTATTGGTGCTGAATGATAGGCTCATGAATGTTTGCTTCCTGTTATACATTTGCTTTTATATGTTGTGTATGTGATTTCATGTATGAATTGAAGTCTGAGAGGGAGATGGAATGAGTTTCAATTGTTTCTCTATTTGAGCCATGGAATTACTGCAAGGAGTGCAGTTGAAGTGTCTACAAGGAGTGCGTTGACAGAGGGTTCGGATAGAGATAGTTTTTGTTCTCATTCATCCAGAAGTGCAGTTGGGCACAGGAGCCATGCAAGGAGTGCGCAGGTCGGGTAAAAGTCTCAGGGTTGCAAACATGAGTGAAGCATTTGACAGGCTACTACTGCAGGTGTGTGCAGAGTCAAGTGACTTCAACACTTCGACGTTGTTGCAGGTTTTCCGCAAGGAGTGCGTGCAAGAGTTTTCTTGAAGGAATTGAGGTCGTGGGGAAAATCTCAAAAGGGATAGGACCTTCGAATTTGTTGAAGGACAACATAGAAAAGTTGTGCCTTGAAGGTTGGAAAGAAGCATTGCAAGTTTGCATGCAGGTGGATAAGTTTTGTGGAAGAACACTTAGTCATTTCGTGGATTTCATAAGGAAGAACGGACGGTCGATATCTTCCAGGGAAAATCAACGAATCACCGTGAGCCGTTGGATCTCATGGGGGTGAAGGGGGATACTGCAGATATTCCCATAGTGTTTAAAGCTCAAAAGGGGCAGAGTCGTTGATCCAAGCCAGTCAGGGGCATTGGATTATTCACGAAATTGCCTATCGGGATTTCATAAGAAATGAATCAAATATTTGGTAACGGGAGTCACGAAATCGCGATACGCGATATCCCGATGGATACAAGTACAGTGTGGGGCCACAAGAGTTGGTGGTGGACAGGTAGCACACTGTATCGGGGTTCAGGAAAAGGAAAGTCCCAAAACATTGGACATTAGGATTTGCGATCCCGCGAAGTCCGAAGAGGTGACGGGACCGTTGAAAAGTCAAAGCCGCGAGCTCATCGAAGTTTCGGAATATCGGGACTCGGGAGTCGGAGAATGGAGTTGCTCGACACCGCGAGTGCTGAGATCCCGATAGAGAAAGTCCCAAAAAAGGAACAGAAGGGTCAGTGTTGACTCATATCAGGTCTCGGAGATTCGAGAGTCCTACGCTCGATCACTGAACTCGCAAGGTTGTGAAGTTCGATTCCTCGATAAGTAAAAAGAGGGGGAGTCATGCAAAGAGATCTGTGGGTGCAGATTTCTCGATAGGGAAATAGAAGGACCAGTTAGTGTTCTTCGGGCCGTGGAAAGAGAAGATCCTGTGAGAAGGCGTGCCTGCGGGTGCGACACTGCGTCAGAGTTCCAAAAAATATAATCAATGTAAACTTCCTCTACCCTGTTTTTGACATTAAGTGGGTCTCACCTCTAGTAATTGTGTTGAAGAAGAATGGAAATTGGCAAGTATGAATTGAATATAGAGAAATAAATAAGGCCACCCTAAAATATCACTTTCTTTTACCGTTCATTGATCAAGTCCTAGATACCCTTGCAGGCAAGCAATTCTTATTTTTTCTTGATGGATTCATTGCATATAACTAGATCCAAATTGTTCTATAATATCAATGAAATACTACCTTTACTTTCCCTTGGGGTACTTATGCCTATCAATTACTACCTTTTTGGATTGTACAATGCCCCTAACACTTTCCAAAATCCTATCCTTGGTATTTTTTCTGGCCTGATTCATGATTTTTCGAAGCCTACATGGATGATTTCATTGTATATGGGAATACTTTTGAAGAATTCATGACCAACCTTGAGAAAGTCTTTGCAAGATGCCAAGAAACAAATCTTTCCCTTAGTAACGATTTTTTTTTTATGCTACTTACCAATGGAATTATTCTTAGGCATCACATATATCCCATAGGGATTAGAGTGGAGTTTGTGAAAATAGAGGTAATCTTAAATCCCCTCGTCCCACAAATGCAAAAGGATGTTTGTATTTTTCTAGGGCATGCACGGTATTATTGTAGTTTCATTGAAAAATTTACTAAGATTGCATTGTCTTCATTTTTGATACTCTAGAAAGATGCAGGGTTCTATTTGACTAGTCAATGCCATATTGCCTTTGAATATTTGAAGGAGAAGTTATCAATGAAACTATTGTTAAGGGGAAGAAAATGGTCTTTTCCTTTTAATATTTTTGTGGTTGCTTCAGACACAACCATTGGATATGTATTGAGACAAAAGGAAGAGAAGAAACCTTATGTTATTTATCTGATCAGTAAGAATCTCAGTCTAGTAGAGAAATATTAGATGGTAAATGAAAAATATTTTCTTGTTGTTGTTCATTCCATCAATAAATTTTGTCATTACATCACTAGTTACCCTATATTTGTGCATACCGATCATTCTCCCATTCACTATATCGTGAATAATCCTATTATTAATGCTAGAGTGACTAGATAGTTTCTTTTGTTACAAGAATTTGATATTATGATTCTTGATAAACCTAGGAAGGATAATGTTGTCATTGATTTCCTTTCCAGGCTTGCTAATGAAGGATATGCTACTTTTATGGAGGATGCCTTCACGAAGGAAAATTTATTTCCATTTTACATTAACACGTCATGCTTTGTAGATATTATTAACTATTTAGCTCTAAGGAATCTTCCACAATACATGTCACTAAGGGAATTCCAAAAAGTCATCAAATAAAGTGCCATTTGTTTTGGGTGGAAGGCCACCTCTTCCACACAAGGCTAGATATTTTCATTCAGAGTTTTATTCATGAGGATGAGATATATGACATCCTTAAGGCTTGTCACAATGAACCTTTGGGAGGAAACTTTGTTGATAAGAGGGCCCCAAACAAGGTACAACATCTAGGATACTATTGGCCTACCATTTTCAAGGATTCCAAGAAATATGTTAGAAGTTGTGAGAAAAGTTCTAGATATGAATGCACTCTAAGAAGGGTTGTTATGATTGAAAATAATAGGAAATAGCATATGATAAAGTCAATGAACAAGTCATATCAGTCGTGGAAGAGGATTGGCCTCTAGAGCATCCATAGGAAAGAACTAGAGAAGTTGCAGAAGTTGCAGATACGCAGAAGACAAGCCAATCATTGCTTGAAGGAAATATTTGGAGAGAAAGATGAAATTTCTGAGGGAATCATATGAGAAATAGTTAGGATAGATGAGAGAAATATGATTAATGCCAGTTCATAAGAGTAAGCCTCAGTCATAACCCTTGAAGGAGTTGTGGGAGACTCAGGTCTTTCTACACCAGAAGATGTTGAGTCTCATCAAGGAAATGGTATAGTGTTGCACAACTACGCGAACCCTCCGGTGAAATCATTCCATTCCAAAATAAAATAAACTAGCCTTGGATCACCCCCACCCTCAACGCCTTCTACAAATCTAGAAAAATATATGCCAAATATGACAATAATTTCTATTGTTTCTCACAGTTATAATACAAAGGTTCAAATTATAGTAGCAGCGAAAGTGGAGCAAATTATTCATCTCTAGTACAACCAGGACCATGAGGATTTATATTGATAGGATCCCCCAATTATCTAATGGGAAATCAACATGTAGGCTCTCTCGCCCGACACCCAAAATATTTTGGTAAATGGGATGAGGATGTTGAGCAACATTGATTCTAATGTGAGGTTATCTGGAGGTCCTGTGGAACTCTAGATGCCAATAAAATAGTTGAATTCCATACCACATTGAGAGGTAGAGCATTAAAATGGTACATTAAGTCCATCGAGCCCAGAAATCCCCAAGTGACTTCCCCGGGATAACCCTTTAATCTTGCTTAGGTCAAACATATATTTATTGCAGATCTTCACCTACCTCATTATGAACAACATGCCATCTCTGAGTTGCGGGAGATCAAGCAAAGAGATGGGGAGTATCCTTGGGATTACAACCAATGATTGAAATATGCAATTGGGAAGCTAGAAAACCATATTCACAAGAATCACCAACAAGAATGGTTCATTCAGGGGATTTTTCCTTTGACTCAGATTCCATTAACTCAACAAAGACTAGCCACATTGGGAGAAGCATTAGAAGAGGCCATGAAAATTGAAGCAATGGTCGGATACCATGGGAATTTTCACATGATGAGATCTCCATAAGATAATAATATTGCATAACTCCAAGGCCATATTTCCGCACTCACTGAGAAAATTAAGGAGTTGTCCCTACCTAAAGGAGGTCAACCACAAGTCTGGTGCATTGGTTTCTACACTGAAGTTCATATGGTGACAGAGTGTCCAATATTGTGGGGTGGAGGAGCTATGAACCACCCTATTCCTCCACCACTAGTCAGACCATTAGGAGGTGTTGTGCAAGTTGTGATTGTAGCACCATTCTATGCACTTGTGCCAATCCAGGCCTTCTTGACTCAGCAAGGGGGTCAACCTAATGAGTATTGTGATATTTTCAAACACCATGGGAATTCTCTTAGATACTGCCCCATTTTACAGAAATATACATCTTTCCTAAATACAATGTACTATGAATTATGCGGGTCGAATACCCATACCACCAAGCAATGTCCTACTTTATATGCTCTTGCAAATAGACTATACCTCTCTAACTTTAGTATTGACGAAGCCCCTCAAGGGTTTGGAGGAGGTTGAAGATGCGAAGGAGATTTTAGAGGAGGATGAGGTGGTAGAAGAGGACCCACTCACTTCTACAATTGTGACGAACAGGGCCACCTTGCAAGGTTTGCAAGGGACTGCCCACATCTTAGGAGACCATGGTGCACACACTACCAAAACAATATCCATGCTACTAAGGACTGTGCTGACTTGATCACATGATGGGAATATCACATAAGACAAAGGGGAGCCAATTTGATAAACATAGAACCTAGGGTAGCTGCGGAAGAGAGGCAACCCAAAATTCATGTTAAACAAGGGGAGGTGAAAAGACCAATTTCAATGTTGAACATATTAATCTAGATCAGATTCAAAAGTTAGTACCTAAACCCCCATATGATCTTGTACAACAAAAGGAATTTTTTGAGAATGTAATAGAATTGTTCTGCCAGATGTCTAACTCCACAATACTAGAAGTTGTGAATCCAAGTTATACCCCTCCCTGTCAAGTTACAAAAAAATTCGTCCCATGCAAGGTCCCATTGTACAAGTCAAACAACACTATTTCCTTATGGTTTCAACTATTTTTTGATACCTTGAACGATGAACACCTTACCCAAAAGTTGTGGAACACCATTAGCATAGCTCTGGGATTTACGGGAAATGTATAGGGATCTATAGTTGTTAATCTACTAGAGAGGAATGTAGGCCGAATACAGATATTAAAGAAGCAATCAGGACGTGATTTTAGACTAAATATCCATATTGATGGTTATGAAATTAATGATGCCATGCTATATTTTGGATCGGATGTTAATATCCTACCTAAGAAAACATGGGAAGCTATGGGAAAACCCATAATGGTTTTTCCCCAATTTAGTTATGCATGGTGAATGAGTATTGTATTTATCCAATAGGGAGGATGGAAAATGTAGAAGTAGAACTAGCTAGAGCCAAGACTATTGAAGACTTCAAGGTCATTGAGATAATGGGGGGAAAGGATCCATATCTAGCCTTTCCTGGAATTGACTGGGTATACGAAAATTATGGTGTGATTGTCCTGAAGAAGGAATCCATGAACTTTGAAGAGGATGGTATGAAAGTGGTTCAACATTTAGATCTCTACCTAGGACCATGATACACTGAACCCTCAGAAGACAAAATGGAACCTAATTTCTTGGATCATATGTATATTGTGACTAAAGGAAACTGCACAAACTACATTAATTGTACTACATATGGTTCAATCAATTGGCGAAGTATTCAGTCTGTCAAGGAAATTCAGAGGCAACTTTCGAACACTAGCACTAGGGACGATACAAAATTTATCAAGATGATGCACCACTATTTGAGAACGTAGGTTAATTAGAACTAAAATCCAAAAGAATCTATTATATGGTGGTATCTCTGATTTACATGCTTTTCTGGTTGAAATGGAAGAAAAATTTGGGGTGGAACGGAGGATTTCTACACATGATATCGCTTTGCGATCCTCCCCAGATTGTTGGTGGGCCACCCATAAAAGTAAACTGCCTTTGTGGGAGGATATCAACTTTTCCCTGTAGCAACTATTTATCCCTATTTCCCAAGTTAGTGATGACAATCGAGACTATAAACTGAAGACTCTTGTTCTTACCCTCAACACATATGATGGATATTCAGATCCATAGGAGCATGGTGTGCCCTATGTTAGAGTATGGACAGTCGCGTAACTTCCCTGGGGTTTTTGGGTACACAAGTTTGTTCATTCACTCAAACCAATCCCCACATCTTGGTATATACATGAATAAACCCGAAGGTAAAACCACTGCTGGGATGTCCTTCAATGCCATTTTTTCTAGTATTTCTCTTTTACAGGTAAGTCCCTCAAACTCACTTTATCATTGCAACAAATTGAAATCTTGTTATTCACATATAAGTTCAAACCTGCCTATCTCCCTGCAGTGTTCTTTGCGTATAAATGACTTCTTTTTTCTAGATTTCACCCATATCTTGATCCAACAAATCATGTCACTGCACCACTACCTATTTACTGTAGTAAGGTTGATACCGCCCCAAATGATCCAAAAGATTTAGAATAACTTACGCATTTGTCCTTTAAAGAATTTGAAGGCACTAGATAGGACTGTTCATGATACCATTTCGCTTGAAGCTAGTAGCTCCTACACCAACCCTATGAAGTTGTGCAAGGTCAATATAGGCAGTACAGAGCATCCCAAGATAGCCTCCATAGGGGATTATTGAGATGAATAAACCATGAATAAAATTCAGGCCCTATTGAGGGAATATGAGGACTTATTCCCCACAAGCTACTTAGATATTAAGGGAATTAAGGGAGATCTAGGAGAAATGAGAATTGAATTGAATCTTGACGCAAAACTTGTTAAGCATTGACCATATCTTCTAAACCCCGAAGTCAAAGAAATGGTCAAGAAGGAGATTGATTGCATTCTTGCAGTTGGGTTGATATTCCCAATGGATGAGGCTAATTGGATCATCCCTATTATCATTTAGAGTAAAAAGGGTACGAAGGATATCGGGGTTTGTGTTGACTATTAGATCTTGAAATATGCTTGTGTTCATGAACCATTTTCGACTCCTTTTAGTGACGAAGTTTTAGATCAGGTTGCAGGAAGGGAAGCATATTCATTTACAAATGTATTTTTTGGATATCACCAGGTAAGGATTGGAGAAGAGGATAAGAATAAAACTACCTTCACGATAAAGTGGGGGTCATTTTCTTACAACTTCATGTCGTTTGGGCTCCAGAATGTCCCAACAGTGTTTTCTCGGATCGTGATTTCTTCATTCTGTGACTTAATCCATGAATTTTGTGAAGTATATTTGGATGATTGGATGGTATACAGTCTACTCAAAGAGCATATTGGTCTCTTGAGGCTAATGTTGGATCGATTTCTCCAGTTGCAAATTTCCCTCAATTTGAACAAGTCTCTCTTTTGCATACCATTTGGGAATCTACTTGGCCATATCGTTTGTAGGGAAGGAGTGCTGGTGGACTCTGCAAAAGTTGTAATCATCCTAAATATGCCTCCTCCTACCTATGTCAAGTAGTTACGAACTACCCTGGGACATACCGAATATTACTGTCAGTTTTTCAGAGGCTATGCGAGTATCACAACACCGTTGGAACAATTACTTAAAAAATCCAAAGGATTTCATTGAAATTCAGTTTGCGATAAATAATTTGACACATTGAAGGAAATGTTGAGTACAACCCCCATTCTTACTTTCCCCAATTGGAATGTGGATTTCCATGTGAATATCGATGCCTCCAACATTACATTAGGGGTTATCCTTACGCAACCTAGAGAAGGAAATATGTATCATCCTATCTACTTTTCCAGCTCAAATCCCTCCCAAGAAGAACACAACTATACTACCACCGAATGAGAAGTTTTGGATATGGTATATGCTTTACAAAAATTTAGACATTATTTGTTAGGTTGTCATTTCAAGTTTTTTACAGATCATTCTGCATTAAAGTATTTGGTTAAAAAACCTTTCCTAGAGGGAAGAATATGTTGATGGTTACTGATTTTTCAGGGATTTTCATTTGAGGTTATCGTCAAGCCTATGAAGTTGAATTTTGGGCCTGATCACCTCTCTCAGTTAGATTCCAGTGAGAGTGGCAAAGCCCTGGAATATCAACTTCCTGATGTAGATATGTTCTGTGTTGAGGATATTCCAGACTATTTGTCAGATATCGTGGTATTCCTCACGACCGGTATAGAACCTGAGGGATATTTCGCAACTCAGAAAAATACACTTGGTCATTAGGGAAGTGGATTATCAACTTAATGGAGGAAAATTGTATAATTTGAGATTAGATAACATTCTCAGACGATGTGTACTCGATCATGAGCAACCAAATATCTTATGTCAGTGCCACAGTGGAGTTGCAAGTGGAAACATTGGTGGTAAGGCTAGTGCACAAAAGATATTATAGGATGGTTTATGGTGGCCTACAGTGTTCAAAGACACCACAAAATTTTCCTAGGCCTATGATGTTTTCCAACGAGTAGGGAAGACCTCGTGCATATATGAACTACCTTTAAACCTTATTATAGCTCTACAAGATTTAGAAAAGTGGGTTGTTGATTTCATTAGGCCCATAAACCTACCTTCTTGTCATTCCAATGTAAGGTATATAATCATTGCAACCAACTACCTTACACAGTGGGATGAAGAGTAATCGGTTTTGGATTTCTCTACGGATATATAGGATATATTTGAACATATAATAGCTCGATTAAGATGCCCTAAGAGTCTGACCAATGACCGGGGAACTCTTTTTATCAACCAGACTGTATCTGTCCTCACTAGTGAGTTTCTCATTCAACACCACAAGAGAAACCCCTACCATCCACAAGGTAATGGAACATTTGAGGTGTTCAATAAGATTTTGGAAAGGGTCTTGACTAAGGTCTATTGTGAAAACTAGGAGGATTGGGATGAGAGATTCTCTGTTGTATTATAGGCGTACATAACCACTACTAAGAAACTCCATATGTATACTTTGTTCCAACTAGTTTATGGTAGAGAAGTTGTTGTTCCTTTCAAGTTTATCACACCCAACTTATACATTGCGCAATTCACTCATATGACAGATGATGAATAAGTTGGAGAAAGGGTTGCAGAGTTATTCAAGCTAGATGAAGCATGATTCCTAACAGATTTTCATTAGACCGTCGAAAAATACCAACAAAAAGCCTCGCATGATAGGCATATCGAGCATAAATATTTTTCACAAGGAGAAAAAGTTCAGTTGTATGATAGTAAATACCATTTCTGTCAATAATATGATGACACATCAATTCGATTACATGTTCTTGAGTCTATTTTTCTAGTCCAAATCATCCACCCCGGATATTCACTTTGTGTTCGATGAGTTTGTCATCACGTCCCTTCATACCTAACACCACCCATTTTTAAATTCCATGTCCATACCTTGTCACATGGGTTTCTATCATCACTTCCTCCCTTTCTTTGCCAACATATTCTCACTCCTTCCACCCTCCCATACTCAACATATGGTTGTCCTGTCATTTTCTCCGAATGACTCTTGCGTCACCAATGAATTCCTGGATGCTTTGTATGAAACCAATTAGGCTACCAAGAAGGAACCCCAAGTGTTCAAGCCAACAGTATAGGAAACCTACGTCAAGATCCAACAACTTGACATGGTGGCAGAATCCGAATGGAAAACATTGATGGACATGAATCTCTCAGTCTCAGATGTCAATGCAACACAAGAATTCGTTGTTGGAGCTTTGGTCCTTCTCACAAGCAAGAATATTGCATCGATTAGCATGATAGTTTCAGGAAGCATGCAGTCAAAATAATCCATGAGTTGGACCCTCTGTTTGAGGGAAGCCAGAGAGAAGAGATGAAGACTTGACTCGGGTTGAATCAAGGTTTGTGGTCAGTGCCTATTGGACCCTTCGTTTCTGGGTAAGTTGCATAAATATCACAGTATTGCAAGAGAAGCAGAGAAAACTAGTGGAAGGCTATGACTGGAAACAAATAGAGAAATGGAGCGTAAATCCAATAGAAAGTGATGTGTAGAATTCCAGTGTGCAAAGAAGACATGATTCAGCTGGAAAAAACAGTGGAAGAAGCTGAAACATTTGAGAGAATTCCAGAATAAGGCGAAATCAAGAAAGCACAACACTAGAATGAAGAAAGAACGAAGTCCATGGAAAAAACCAATAGAGAGGAGTTATGTAATAGGTTGAGATTAAGTTAGTTGTTAATTTAGTTGGTTGATGATTCGTTTTGGGTTTTTTCTATGAATCGTTATCATTCTTGTGAATTGTTTTTCTTTCTAGCTCTCGATTATTGTATTGATATCTAAGTTATGAATATTGTAAATGCTCGTTGTGATCATACCATCTGTTGAAAAACCATGTACTCAGTTTATAGTTGATATTCTCCTTTCTGTACAAGATGGAAACATAAGTCTGTATTAGATGTTATGAAAATATATTAATATAAGAGATGATTGGACCCCTACAATTTTGATAAATGGTATAAGTATCTTGATGAACTATGTTTGTTTCTTTTACGCAAGTCTTTGTTAAGCACCATGAATCTCTTCCTTGCGTACATGCCATTTTTTATATGTCTCATTACTTTACTTTTCGTAGATCTATTCATGTATGAAGCATGAATCATTGTATATGATGTGTAACTCCATTTTGATTGTGTCTACCCTTTTTACCATCCTAACCCCATGATCGATTAGTTGGGTTGTGTTCTTCCCACCATCACATTCTCTTCAGCCTCGCTCTATTTCACATAATTCTTGGTAGCGCTCTAGGTGAGACCTCCTTCCCTTGCGGAAGGTTAATTATGTCAGTGCTCTAGACTATAGTGGTGCCTCTATTGGAAAAATCTTAGAACCCTGGTCTCCAATCATGTGCCAACATGCACTAGAAAATCATATCCTAAAAGCCATTAAGCAAGTAGTAAATGATTTTCTATATGAAGATATATTTTTCCATTTTTGGGTCCTTGTAATACACCCAACCCCTTAAAGGGATTTTTAAGGGATGGAGCATCAACATTTCTCTTTCTCTCATACATATCTAAACCTATTATTAACGACACCATTGTATTTTTCTCATCGGGAGCTTTCCAACGACTATCGTCATGATCAAAACTGAGCCCTGGATCAAAATTTATGGCCCCTTAAAGTTTCGATGTTCATATCATATCCTCCTCAAGCCACTTTTGGTCCACGTGGTTATTTTCCACTTGTCTTCCTATGTGGCGTAGATGTGGCGTCCACCACCTTCCCCTTCATGTAATACATAATCTTATGGGAAATTCGACATTCGGCGATTCGACATTGAATGCCCCTTTTTCCTTCTACGCGCCTATTCTCAGAACTCCCAAAGGATCCTGAAATCTTACTACGTGGCTTTGACATTTGACCCATTTTGACTCAACAGAGCTCATCACTCCAATCCTCCAGAATCTCGAATTCTCGGACTCCCAAAGGGTCCGCACTTACATTTGGCAATGCATTAAACGCACAGGCAGGGACAGAGGTTTCGAGCCTCCGGTCGATTTAACCCAAACCTTCTATCCTCCCAATCCTCCAAGAGTCTCAGGTACTCCACCAAATTTTGACCGAGTGCTCATGCTCCAGGGAAATGACACGTAGCATAGGGAAGAGGTGACAGGTGGCCCCATCAATGGGTGACATGTGACATGTTCTAATAGGTTCATAGGGCCTGTGAAAGTATGATTTAGGGTGACCTGAGGAACATCGAACATGGGTCCACGTCACCGTGGGTGATGTCAGTGTGTCACGTCCCTCTGGACTGAAAACCTTCCAACTCCCTTTAGATCTTCACAGTCAATATGTGTCCATGTGGATCTATAGATCTCCAGCCTCCGTTGCTTCACAACTTCATCATTTGGGGAATCCAAGGTTTGGATTCCTTGTTTCTCTCAGAGTGGTCAGCGTTGGGCTAACCACGGTTTGGATCGAACGGTCATGAGAGGTCCTGAAGCTTCTTTGGATCGACAGTTGTCATCACTTCGCAACTTCGGAGTCTGTGATTTTGTCAATGTAGTTTTCCTTCTAATCCCGAAGTAGGGCTTCGCTGGAGTGTTTTACACTATCCTTTTGCTAGTCGATCAAATGACAGAGATGGGTCCTGAAGCATCCTTAGCTACACGACTCACATTGATTCACTACTCTATCATTTGGGGGTTTTGGTGTTATGAAACCTTTGTTCTCACGAAGCGGTCAATGATAGACTGACCGCGACATAGATCCAATGGTCAGGAATACTTCTGAATACCCTCAGATCTACAACCTGTGTCACTTTGGGGCTCTGACATTCAGGGGTTTTGATGTTATGACACCTATGTTCTCCCAAAGCAGTCAACATCAGACTGACCATGACATAGATCCAACGATCAAGAACACTTCTGAATACCCTCGGATCTATGGCTCTCGTCACTTTGCGGCTGTGACATTTGGGGGTTTTGATTGTTGTA
Organism: Picea engelmannii; assembly: GCA_009831015.1. Taxonomy (NCBI): domain Eukaryota; kingdom Viridiplantae; phylum Streptophyta; class Pinopsida; order Pinales; family Pinaceae; genus Picea; species Picea engelmannii. The sequence goes on along the minus strand of ML782738.1, from coordinate 142,357 downwards.
GGTCATAGCATCTCGGAGCTCCAAACTCCTGGAGTTTTGACTCCAAAAGAGATTAACTAGTTTCAGACTTAGAAAAATGGTTCCAAAGTTTCGATCATATGGTTTTTCCTGGCAGGCCTTGAGGTTGCATGCTCTACCCTTAGCCATTATTTAGTTAGGGTCATGGACATGAGCCCCCAGTCACATAGATAGATGGTTTGAAATATATGCCTTCCCTCCACAAAACCATACGAAGGTAAGTTCAAGGGACTAACAAGAATGGAGTATTTTATCTAAATCTACCCTGGCTCTTGGCATTACGAGGTCAATCTATGGGAAATTCCCTTAAGTATTTTCCAACCACTACAAATATTTTACCTTATTCTTGGATCTATTTACAAACCCACGTCTAACCGCTCTCCTATTGCTTAGTAGAGGCAAACAGAAAAACATTCAAAAGAATGGGTTCATGGAAATACCATAAGAATGCCTTCTTTAATCCTACAATACAAAATTTTGTCATAGATACATACAATCAACCATCATTTCAATTTTAGTATATAGAGTATAAAAATACTTATCACGAAACCAAGATTCGTGAAGAAACTATCGAGAGGGGTGCCCGTTTCCACCCAACAGTAGGCACAACCACTCCTAAACCGATTTACCGCGGGTTTCCCCCTAGCTAAACCATGATTCTCTGAGAGAGACTCATTCTTCTTGTCCAACGACAGTCAAGGATGGAGGTTACTCTCCTCCTCCCATAAGAACTTGGAAATTGGTTTTCTTTTCACCAAGCAAGGGGATCTGTAATCTTCTCTACAACCCCATTTATCACCCTGGAATGAAAATGCTACGAACTACTTCTTGCACCCAGAGAAAGCTTGTTTTCAATTCTCTCTAGAACCAGAGAGTTGCATGCACTCTCCTCTTCTCTCCCCCCCGCCGCCACCCCCGCCGCCCCCTCAACTCCTCCCATGAGTTCCTTTCTTTTATTTTCATCTTCCTCAATAAGATTGTGTGGGTACAAATCCCTAGATCATGTTCAGGTCAAGAAGTCTCTCTGATGGGTACTCTTCCCTTCTCATAATTAAATCTTGAGGAGGAATTTCCCAACCACTAGTCTGAATCGTAATTCACTTATGGGTTAGAAGACTGTTATGGGTCAGAATAATTTAAATCTAGTAAGGTACTGGTTTGGTGGGGTTTATCTCAACCATTTCTGGTCCCCCTCACCACCTCTCTCATAGCATCATGGTTTACCCTTGAAACCCCCTCCTCAACAGTTATGAAACACTATCAATTTTATTCAATAACATAAAATACACATATATATTTACATTACCTTTTATAATAAAAAGGTTCATCAGTTCCAATGTCCACACATATTCAGTCTTCCCATAGTCTATAGGCAAGTTATAGTTATATTTACCAGTGGGGGGAAATAGGGGTATTACAATCCCCCCCCCCCCTTAAATGAGCANGTTCTACCTACCCATCTGTTCTGTATGTACATAAGTAAACAAAAATAGACATGCTTGTTTCATGGCATCTTCCATTTCCCATGTAGCCTCATCTGGACCAAAGTGTTTCCACTGCACCATGACATGTGCAATGGTTTTTTTCTTGAGTGGGATTTCCTTCATGTTTATTATGCATTGTGGCTCTGGCAAGAATTATCCCTCTGGTTCCACCTGAATCATAGACCAATCAGATATATGATTAGAATCATTTACATATTTCTTCAATAACGAAACATGGAATATATTATGTGCCTTCACTCTGGGAGGAAGCGCTAGTCTATATGCTATAGGTCCCACTCTATCCAGAATTCCAAAGAGTCCACAATATCGAGGTGCCAACATGGCACATGCTCCCATTCTCAATGATATTTTCCTAGGTCTAACTCAGAGATACTCATGATCCCCTACTTTGAATTCTTTAGGAGTCCTCTTTCTGTCTTCATAGCTCTTCTGTCTATCCTGAGCTATTTTTAGATTTTTTTTATCTAAATTACTTGTTGTTCCATTTCCTATAGCATACCTAGTCTTCTTGTAATTTTCTCTACTGGATTATTCCATTTGATTGGAATATTGCATTTTCTACCATAGAGGGCCTCACAAGGGCTCATATTTAATGACTCTTGATAAACATTGTTATAAGCAAACTCTACCAGTGGTAGGTAGTCTTCCCACTTCTTGGGATGATACATTACATGCATCATTAACATGTCCTATAACACTTGGTTTACCCTCTCTGTATGTCCATCAATTTGATGGTGACAGGATGTAGTGAATAGCAATTTAGTTTCAAAACCAACTAATAGAGATTTCCAAAAGTTTGAAGTAAATTTTGTATCTCGGTCGGATATTATTTCTTTAGGCATGCCATGCAGTCTAAATATTTCCTTCCTAAAAACAATAGAAATATCTATTTCCTTACAAGTTGACCTGACAGGAATAAAGCAAGCAACCTCGCTCAGTTTCTCCACAACTACCATGATGGCATCATTCAGTTTGGTTGATTTTGGTAACCCTGTGATGAAATCCATGGAGATGGTTTCCCATTTCCATTATGGGATTGGTAGGGGTTGTAAAATCCCTGTTGGATGTCGGTGCTCTGATTTAACCCGTTGACACTCTAGACATTTATCTAGGTAATCATCTATGTCCTTTTTCAGTCTGGACCAATAAAATAGCTTCCTAGTGGTTGCGATCATTTTTTGATAACTAGGATGACCAATATATGGTATTTTGTGTACTTCATCCATTATGAACCTCTTCAAGTAGTCACAATTTGGGACATACAAACTACCTTTTTAAGTTAGCAGACCATCATCCAACATTTGATATCTCTCATACTTCATCCCTGTGGGCTCTTTCTCTAAGTATGATTTCACAGCCTTGAAAAATGCATCTGTTTCATGTGAACTTTTGACTCTCTCCTTGACGTCTGATTCATAGGTTCTTGCGTCTGCCAGGTGAATTACTCTCATACTTATACTAAGGGAATCAACCACCCTATTCACTTTTCCTTTGATATTTTTGATTTCAAAATCAAACTCACTAAGGAGATCCATCCATTTAGCTTGTCTAGCATTGAGTTTTGGTTGATCAAACAGATATCTCAACCCACTATGGTCTTTCATAAGAAAAAATATTATACCTAGGAGGTAATGCCTACACATTTTTAAATCATGTACTATGGCATCAAACTCCATATCATGGGTCACATAATTGATTTCATGCTCGTTCAATTTTCTGGATTCGTAGAAAATCACATGTCCTTCTTGCATAAGGACTCCTACAAGCCCTTCCTTGCAGGAAGCTGTATACCCAAGGAAGTCCTTGTTTGGGCCTGCAATATTCAGTACAAGTGCATTGGTTAGAAGGTATTTAATCTCTTAGAATCTATCTGCACATTCTTATGTCCAAATGAATTTAACTCCCTTTTTCTGAAGAGAGGTGATTGGGAAACCGATCTTGGAAAATACTTTTATGAACTTTCTATAGTATCGTTCTAGGCCCATAAAATATCTGATATCATATACATCCCTTGGGGTAGGCCATTTTGTAATGGATTTGATCTTTTCAGGATCAACTGTCACTCCTTCTTAAAAAATATCATGGCCCAAGTAATGGACTTGCTTCTGGAAAATGTCACACTTACTAAACTTAGCATAGAGCTGGTGTTCTCTTAACACTTGAAGCACTAACTTGAGATGTTCTTCATTATATTCCCTACTCCTTGAGTAGATCAGGATTTCATCACTGAAAACCAACACAAATATATCCAAGAATTTATTGATTACATTGTTCATTAAGCACATAAAAATGGTTGGTGCATTGGTAAGACCAAATGGTACCACCACAAATTCATAGTGACCATATATTTTTCTAAAGGTAGTTTTGTTGATGTCTTCATCATTAATTCGGACTTGATCGTACCCAGAACTTAAGTCAATCTTGGAGAAAATTGTAGCACCCCTTAATTGGTCAAACAAGTCATCGATCCTTGGCAAGGGATACTTATTCTTAATGATCATCTTATTGAGTTGTACATAGTCTATGCACAACCTGAGGGTACCATCCTTGTTTTTCACAAACAAGGTTGGTCCTCCCCATGGGGACACACTAGGCTGAATGTATCGTTTTTCCAGCATCTCCTTTAGTTGTAGTTTAAGTTCAACTAGCTTTGGTGTACTCATTCTATAGGGAATTCTAGACACTGGCACCGATCCCAATACAAGTTCTATTGAAAAGTCAATATTTCTTCTTGGAGGTAGATTTGGTACCACTTCTAGAAACACATATTTATACTCTCTTAGTATGGGATGGTCCTCTAGGCTTGGTTTTTTTTCCTCAACAGAGTTCAACACTTGTGTTGCATACAAGGGACATCCTTTTCTGCAATACTTCTTCACTTGAAGGGATGATATTTGTTTCACTGAGACAATATTTTGAATCCCTTGTAGGGTTATTTTTATCCCTCCCGCATCTTCACACTCCAAAGTTTTATTGTAACATTCCAAATTGGTTTTATGGGCATCCAAATAGTCCATGCCAATCAACAGGTCATAATATCCTAAAGGGATCTTGTTTAAGGTGGCTTGTGTGGGTAATCTATTCATAATGAATTGGCATGCTGGTATGACCTTTGTTACCTTTATTTTGGTTCCAGTGGCTAGTTGTACCAACCATTACTTAACATGTTTTTCTTGCTTCAATTTACATTTATCAACAATTTGAGGGGAGCCATAAATCATATCAGAACCAGGGTCAATTAAAATGGAAACTAGTTGGTTGGAAATCATACTTTCCATCTCCACCACTGAAGCTTGATGGTCAACTTGTCTATTATCCAAGGTTGCATATATTTTTGGCATGATCCTAGCCACATCATTGAATGTGGTAGCCTCTTGGATGTTGTAGACCCTCCTATTGTTTTGTTTCCTATGTGGATAGTCCCTCAATAGGTGTTCTTCTTCACAACCCCAACATTTCAAAGGCTCTCTCTTTTTTTTATTGGTCTTACTCGGGGTTTCTCCAAAGGGTTTATTACCACTTTGAGATGGAAAATTATACTAATATACACTTCTAGTAGGAAGGCTCATCTTATAACTTTTCCCGTGGTTCTTAAATATTGAGGATTTAAACCCCTTCTTCTTGAATCCTGAATTACTCTTCTTCTTCGAGTCCTCATGAAGTTTTGTATTATTATTGAATTTCTCATAGAAATACCTTGCCTTTCGAAGAGTATCTTCTAAGGTCTTTGGCTCATCAAATTCAATTCTATCCTGGAAAGACTGAAGTAGTCCACTAATGAATCATTGCATCTTTACCTTTTCATCTTTTATGTAGGGTACATACCTCATCAGATCAAGAAATTTGTTGATATATTCATCTATTGTGATTTGTCTCGGCTTGAGTTCACAAAACTCCTTGGTCTTCTCATCAAAGTATTTCTCTCATAGATACTTATTCTTGAAGTATTTCTCAAATTGTTTCCATGACAAGTCCTTCTCATGGATTCCTTTCACATTCCTAAGGTCTTCCCACCAAATGGAGTCCTTTCCATTCAGATTGAAAATGGTTATTCGAGCCTTTAAGTTTTCATAGTAGTCATGGAATCTAAAGTTCTTCTTCAATCCAAATAGCGGACCTTCTGCTTCTTCCCCCTTTTTAATTTATCCATCGAATGTGGGTGGTTTGGATCTTTTAAATTGTTTAGTGTTAGAAAAACAGGACCGTGGAGCAATAAAATAAAACAAATGCAGAAACAAAAACACAGAAGACACACAATACAAGAGAGACACAGATTTACGTGGTTCACCCAGTGTGGGCTACGTCCACCAGAGAAATTGCCAGGTCCT
>ML782738.1:120170-136456 GCA_009831015.1 Picea engelmannii | reverse complement strand
CGCAATACATTTCCCTCATAAAAGAGGGTTGCCTTCTAGGGAAAAAACCCTAACATAATCTCTACCGTTAGATCTGCGACCTTATAATGAACGGTCCAGATTTACAATGAAATTACAATACACTTTTATAAGGCAATTTTTTCTTCGGGGGCTTCGCCCCCGAACCCCCATCGGGGGACGCTGCCCCTGAACCCCCGCTTGCCCCCAGACCCCCCGGACCCCGCAGAGGGGGTACCCCCCCTCTGCACTCCCCCGCGTGGAAGAGTGTACATACTTCTGGGGTGTAAATACTTCATGGGGTATAAACATGGCTGAAAGCAAGGACCTCTGAATCAGGAAGATAATCAGGCTCCACAACCAACATTTAGGGCCATGGCTCTTGGAATATTTCCTCTTATTTCTTCTCCCTTGGGAATGTGAATGAGTCTTGCCACTAGAAGATTCCTTGGAGTTGTCAGTCTCTTCACCAGAGGATTCTTTCGTTGAATTCCGCTTGGCTCCATGTTGGGCCTTCTTTGAGGTGCTCCTCCTCATGTGGCCACTTTCAGGACCATGCTTTTGTATCTTAGGTGGACTTTGAGTTTTCTTAATATGATTTATGTGCACGTGATTGGTTGTTGGTCCATGTTACAACTTCATTTGTATATATGATAGGTTTGCAGTAGGACTACGTTAATTACAGTTTGTTTTTCTTGTTCTTTTATCATCCTTTCATTGTTAGCCTTACAACTCTATAATTATACCATGAGGATTCTAACAATTTTATCCAAATATGGAGGGGTTTCCATCACCATCCTATCATCAGATTCTTCCTCTCTATTGTGGGAAATTTCCCCCAATTCATGGTGTGTCACTATCCTACACGCTATAGTTTTCATGTTGTCCACTAACTGCTTGAGTGATGACAAAGCATTCTCTATTAGTTAATTATATTACTAGTTTATGAAATACAAATCACACAGTTCAGACTTTCGAAAAATATAACAATAGCATAAAGTCTCATTCCTCTCCCCAACAATAGTTTAAATAGGTCCCTTATGAAAGGGTAAGGTAGGGTGTTACCCTTAAAAGTTCTCTAACAAAATTTTAAGTGACTCATTCATGAGCCCACGCATACCAAGTGTTGTTTCCCACTCTGATACCAATTTGTAGCACACCCAACCCATTAAAGGGATTTTTAAGGGATGGGGCATCAAAATTTTTGTTCTCTCATACATCTCTAAACAGATTCTTAACAACACCATCATCTTCTTCTCATCGGGATCTTTCCAATGACTATCGTCATGAACAAAATCAATCCCTGGAATAAAATATATGGCCCCTTAAAGTTTTGAGGTTCATATCATACCCTCCTCCAGCCACTTCAGGTCCACATGGTTCTTTTCCACTTGTCTTCCTACATGGTGTAGATGTGACAGCCACCACTTTCCCCTTCATGTAACACATAAGATTATGGAAAATTTGGCATTCAACACTTCAACGTTGAATGCCTTGTTTTCCGTCTACGTGCCTATCCTTCAGAGTCCCGAAATTATGAACTCCCGAAGGATCCTAAAATATTGCCACGTGACTCTAGCATTCGACCCATTTTGACTCAACTGAGCTCACAACTCCAATCCTCCGAAATCTCGAATTCCTGGAATCCTGAAGGGTCCTCACTTACACTTGGTGACGCATTAAATGTAGAGGCAGGGATAGGTGGGTCCAGGCCTTTAGTATATTTAACCGTAGCATTCCATCCTCCTATTCCTTTTGAAGTATTGAACTCCTAGAGTCTCAGGTACTCCACCATCTTTTGACCGAGTTCTCATGCGCCAGGGGAATGACATGCAACATAGGGCCGAGGTGACATCTGGCCCCATCAATGGGTGACACGTGACATGTTCTAATAGTCTCATAGGTCCTGTGAAAGTATGATTGAAGGTGACATGAGGCACATCGAACGTGGGTCGACGTCACCCTCGGTGATGTCAATGTGTCACGTCCCTCTGGACTGACAACCTTCCAACTCCCTTTAGATCTTCATGGTCAAGACGTGTCCATGTGGATTTATAGATCTACAGCCTCTGTTGCTTCGCAAATTCGATGTTATGGGAATCCACAGTGTGGATTTCTTGTTCCTTCTGAAGCGGTCATTGTCGGGCTAACCATGGTTTGGATCGAAAGGTCACGAGAGGTCCCGAAGATTCTTTGGATTGAAGGTTCTCATCGCTTCGCGACTTCGATGTTCAAAATTTTGGCCATGTAGTTTTCATTTTACTCCATCGTTTCTTTATTCGACCGGACAATAGAGATGGGTCTTGAAGGATCCTTATATCCATGGCTCACATCAATTCTCTACTCCAGCATTCGGGGGTTTTGGTGTTATGACACCTATGTTCTCCCAAAGTGGTCAGTGTCGGACTAACCGCGGTGTAGATCCAATGGTCAGGAAGACTTTCGAATACCCTTGGATCTATGTCTCACGTCATTTCGTTGCTCCGACATGTAGGGGTTTTGGCATTATGACACCTTTGTTCTCCCTAAGAGGTCAACATCGGACTGACCATGACGTAGATCCAATAGTCAGGAACACTTTTGAATACCCTCAGATCTACTGCTCACGTCACTTCGCGGCTCTGACATTCGAGGGTTTTTATGGTTGTAGTTCATAACATCCCAGAGCTCAAAAGTCCTAAAGTTCCAAAGCCAAAATAGCTTAGCTCCTTTCAGACTTAGCAAAAGGGTTCCAAGGTCTCGGTCATATGGGTTTTCCTTGCAAGCCTTGAGGCTGCACTCTCTACTCTTAGACATTATTTTTTTAGGGTCATGGACATGAGCCCGTGGTCACACACATGAATGGTTTGAAAGAGACGCCTTCCCTCCACAAAGCCTAAATTTAGTAAACTTACGAAGGTAAGTTCGAGGGACTCACAAGACTGAAGTATTTTAGCTAAAGATGTCGTGACTCTTGGCATTACAAGGTCAATTTTTGGGAAATTCCCTTAAGGATTTTCCAACCAATATAGAGATTTTATCTTATTCCTGGATCTGTTTACAGACCCATTTCTAAGCACTCTCCTGTTGCTAAGCAGAGGAAAATAGAAAACCATTCAAAAGCATGGGTTCGTGGAAATGCCATAAGCATTCCTTCTTTAATACTACAATACAAATTTTTGTCATAGATACATACATCCAGCCATCATTTAAATTTTAGTATATAGAGCATAAAAGTACTTATCAGGAAACCAGGATTTTTAAACCAATTGTCGAGAGGGGTGTCCATTTCCACCTAACTATAGGCACAACCACTCTTGAAAGGATGCTCTGAGAGAGACACCTTCTTCTTGTCCAACGATAGTGAGGGATGAAGGTTACTCTCCTCCTCACACGGGAACTTGTCAATTGGTTTTCTTTTCATCAGGCAAGGGGTTCTACAATCTTCTCTACAACCCCGTTTATCAACTTGGCCTGAAAACACTACCAGCTACTTCTTGCACCCAGAGCAAGCTTGTTATTTAGTTCTCCCCAAAACCAGAGAGTTGCATGTGCTCTCCTCTTCTCTGCCCTCGCCCCCGACTCCTCCCACAAGTTCATTTCTTTTCTTTTTACCTTCCACAACAAGATTGCATGGGTTCTAATCCCCAACTCGTGGTGCTAGGAAGTCTCTCCCATGGGTACTCTTCCCATCTCCTCATTAACTCTTGAGGAGGACTTTTCTAACCACCAATATGACGAGTAATTCATTTCTCGGTCAGAATAATTTAAAGTCAGTAAGGTATTGGTTTGGTGTGGGTTATCTCAACCATTTCTGGTCCCCCTCACCACCTCTATCATAGCATCATGGTTTACCTTGGCAACCCCCTCCTCAACAATTATGCAACACTATCCATTTTATTCAATAACAAAAAATACATACATATGTTTACATTACCTTTTATAATAAAAAGGTTCATCAATTCCAATTTCCACACATATTTAGTCTACCCATAATCTATAGGTAATTTATAGTTATATTTACAATATGGGGAAACAGGGTATTACAGTCCCCCAATTTTTTTTACTAACTAGGGACCCATTTTGTTGGACACATAATCCTTCATGGATGCGTTACTTGTAACATATTATAAATATGAATATTTGTAGGTGATAAGAAACAATTATGGAAGACCAAGAGTAATTTATTGTATATTTATTAACGTATCATGTTAATGCCAAATGAATCAAGTATGGAGTTATGTTCTGCCATCCCTAGCCTGTCGGTATCATATCCGACACTAACTCTGTGATTATTTATTGGAATTTCTTTTCCCTCTACACTCTGGGAATTCCATTCTAGTGTATTATGTCCTTATTATTAGTCTTCCCCTCTCTCTGATTTTTTCTGTCTGATTTATTCTTTGCAGAGCGTTAACCCTAACATGGTTCTCCTTCCTTGTTGGTCCTCCTCCTTCTACATGGGCCTCATTCTTTACTCTAACAAAAACTAAATATATTTGATCACTCTACTCGCCATTTCTAATGCCTCTCACAGGTGATTGGTACCATGCTATTTTTTTTATCCGATAGATAACTTTTTCAACTAGCCAAAGTGCTGCAAAAATCTCCCATGGATATCCATTGGCATTTTTTCATTATTTTCGTGCACGACTGAATTTTTGCAACGGAGACAGAGTTTTCTTCATATTCATTTCCCAATGATAACATAAATTCCTTCCTTGATAGGAAAGAAGGGTGAAATATGGGCACACGACGTCTCTCATAACCTCACGACCTCGCACTAGTTTCATCTCATCGACTCTTCAATTTAACCCTAAAATACACTAAACCTAACCATCAACAATTGCATGTCCTCGCCCTCACCCAAGAATGCAGTGACCTCACTCGATCTCTTGTTTTTAGGTTTGTTGGGTATATTCTGTAAGCGCAAATCCACATTCTACAAATTCTTTTGTTACATATTTCCATAGCTCGGCTTGGTCCAAATCTATTACCGTGATGTTGTTGTGCTAAAGTCTACATCTATTTCTAGGATCTTTTTTTAATTTTTAATAATATGATGTATTGATACAAATCATATCAATATCACCAACCCGACTTCTTTAAAGTCAAATGTTCACTCTCTTCTCATCATGAGATTCTGGTACTAAGGACAATACACGTATGCTGCTCATTTTTTTATGAAATAAGACACCTTCATTTGATAGATAAGCCTTCAGAGACGAGCGATGAGGAGAGGAGGCGAGGTGTATTCCGAGAGAATATCAAAGATTTCTTAGTTGTTGTAAAATTGGTGGTAAGACCACAAAGGTCAGATCCAGTTGAGAAAACTGATCGAAGATGGATACCGAGAGACAAGTCAATGTACCCACAGGTCGAGGCCACTTCTAGGTGTTGGTATCGATAACTGGTATACTCATTCAATATATCATTATCGATGATATATATATATATATCATTTGTTTGTATAAATATATCCTCTGATATATATTCTCCTGTACAATGAAGATATCCATATAACGCGACATCCATATAACCATTCATTCTACATTCACTGCTTTGTTTATATTGCACTAAAAACCTATCGTTTAGTTGGAGCGATGTCAGTTCCTTTGTAAGGGTCTGAGTGCACCTTACTTAAAACTAAGTGAGCACCCATTTGTACTCTCATTTTCTAATGTACAATAGAAGACAGGTCACAATGAGGATGCTCATATTGAATGATCTCACTAGATGTACAGTTAAAATATTGAAGTTGTGAAGAGCATTGCTCTTAGCTTGGACACCAGTCCTTCGTGCACCTTCTCCATTTGGAAGCATGGATTTTGAAAGAAATACATTTAATACACTGCATGGAGGAAATAAGAGAATATGAAGCAAGAAGAAGCTCATAGGAAAGGGGGTTTACACAATCCCTATGAAAAACTTGATCTTCATTGTACCTATTGCAGAATGAATGGGTCACATGAAGCTTTCGACTATAGAGTTCCATGGAAAAGGATCAAAGAAGATAGAGATAGAACCTTATACCTAGCAAAAGGTAAAGCACCTATTCATTATGTTTTTTCCTACTGAAATATAGGAGTAACTAAATATCTCTTTAATACTTCATTTGCTTCTTGGATATATGCATGGCTTCTTGACACACGGGTGACCTCACACATGAAATTTATAAGAGATTTCTTCGAATACTTTGATAAAATGTAGATGGCTTAGTGTAATTTGCAAATAGATCAATTATCAAACCTTCAAGAATGGGCACCATAGGATTAAGTTGCCTGGACTCCTAGATTTTCTTCTACATAATGTACTCTATCTTCCAGAGTTGCAAAGAAACTTGTTGTCCCTTGTACACATCAAACAACAAGACCACTATGTTCTTATGATCCGTGGAAAATTTAAGATAAGGAAAGATTCGTACAACATGGTTGTCATGATCGGAATAGAAGATGGAAGACTGTTAAATTTGAATGGGACATCTGCCCATACACACACTATTTCATACATCTCTCATCATGACTCAGGTATAATGCCATCTAGTCTTTTGTGGCATGCTAGATTTGGAAATATTAATTATGACAACCTTCATTTATTGAGAAAGAGTGGTGTTTCTTGTATTCTTACCATCCTTATAAGACTAAAACAATGTGATGTCTGTATCCTTGGAAAGCATAACAATTAACCATTCCATGATTCCACTTCTAGAGCATGTAGAAGACTTGAACTGATTCATTTTGATTTGTGTGGCTCTATGCTTGTTCCTTCTACAAATGGAAACAAATATATCATGACTTTTATTGATTATTACACCAGAATGTGTTGAGTGTATTTGTTGAAAGACAAATCACAAGCTTTTGAAATTTTTGAAAAATTTCATGTATGGATTCAAAATGAAGCTCAATATTGTATTGATTCTATTCACACATATAATGGACGAGAATATACTTCTAATGAATTTGAAATCTAGCCGAGCCAAAATGGGATCAAACATCAAACCATGGTTCCATACAATCTCCAACATAATGGTGTGGAAGAACGAAAGAACAAGACACTCCTAAATACAGTTTGTTCCATGGTATTTTTCAAGAATGTTAAATTGATGTTTTGGGATAATGCAGTTTATGTCAAAAATAGGTGCCCATCTCATTCTATCAGAAACAAGACTCCATATGAAATGTGGGATGGCCACATTCCTTCGGTGAGGCATCTCAGGGTCTTTGGTTCTACCTGCTATGCCTTGATTCCTAAAGACTAAAGAAGCAAGTTTGATGCAAGGAGTCAGAAGCGCATCTTCTTGGGGTACTCAAATACCACCAAGGGGTATTGTATTTACAATGATAAAAAAAGAATTTCATCCTTTCGAGAGATGCAATCTTTCTCGAATCCTCCAAGAAAGAATAAATTGTTGAGAGATAGCTTGATCATTTGGACATATTCACTTGTGTAAAGACATATCATGAATTTGATGATGAGATTCCACATATTGAAGGGGGGATCCCTATCTTGGTTCAATATTTGGAATATCCTTTTGTAGCACCATCTCCCCCACTTGAAGAAGTTCATTCCACTTCATCAGATGTAATGTCCCTTTCCAAATAGGAGATCCAGAGAGGAAGCTTAATGGTCTAAACTTCCCTGTTATACTATAGCCAGGGCCAAAGAGGGGTAAACACGGTTACTAGAGGTCACTCCAGTCACAAGTGTTATATTTGGAAAGTGACATTGAGCTAAAAAGGTTTAAAAGCGCTTTTAAGTCATTATGAGCTAAAAATAGAAGTCAACAGTGAATTAGGGTTTCAACAGTGATTTAGGGTTTTGGAAGTCAACAGTGAATTAGGGTTTCAGCATGATTTAAGGTTTTGGAAAGCTATAAAGGAAGGGTCAGCGACCTAATTCATTATTATGCAGATTATGACTTGTCATTGAGGAGAAGAGGCACATCTCAGGATGATTTCGGTGTTGAAAGACACACCCTAGTCACCGGGAAGATCATCCAGGTCTTCCATCATTCTTCATTGATTCCGTAGTGCTCCCATATTTTGGGTATTATCTTTTAGTTGCTTATTTGTATTCTGACTAAGATCCTTTTGTCTCTTGATATAGCTGAGTGTTTTTATTTTATTCAGTCGCAGTTGCTTATTTGGATTCCGGCTAGGATCCTTTGTCTGTTGATCTAGTCGAGTATTTTTAGTTTATTCAACCACATTTGACCATTTTGTAATCCACAGAGATATCAAAATACAAACTTTGTAGTCCTTTGTCATGTTTATTATTTGTATGTTCATTTATATGTTGTAAACCTTTGATCCTACACACACATTAGCAATGTTTCCTAGACTAGCCAAGTCACGAACATTATAGTGGTATTAGAGCTTTAGTCCTGCTAGCCTGTGACTAAAGACAATGAGTGCAGCAGAAGACCCAGAGGGCCGTGAACACGTAGGTGATGAATATGTCACTTACAACATGCATCAGGAAAGAAGGCATAGGCCTGATTTTCCCCCTTTTCCTCCTATCTCAGAGGAAGAGGAAGAGGCACACAAAGAAGAAGAGAGAAGGGCAGAGCATGAGGCTGAGTAGGAGGCAGAGATGATGCTAGGATACACATATGAGCGACCATAGGGAAATGGTAAGGCCCCCGTAGATCGAGAGGAATCTTTCATGCAGGTTATCAACGATATGTTAGCTAGTCAATGGACCTTGTCTCAGTCCTTGGCAAAGGTGGTTGATAGATTGGCTAGAGTGGGCACCCCAGATACACAAGTCCTGCATGCAGCACAGGAGAACTCGGGAGCAGGAAGTAGACCCCAGTCACCCTCTCGCACATACACCTTTGCAAGTAGGATTCCTAGACCCTTGTTTCCCAGTTTCCATAGGGCACCCCCATTAGCAACACTGCCACCGATAGCACAGAGGCCACCCACTCATGTTGATGACATTATAGAGTATAGGAGGGAGTATGAAACATTGGGTCATGACTTCCATCAGGACATGACTTTAGTCGAGTACTATGGACTTAGACTCAGGATCCTCCCTAGAGAGTCGCAGAGGGGACGACCACAACAACAATAGGGGCATAACCTCGATTTCATCCAAAAATTTGGGAAACTCACCATCCCTTCTTTCGAAGAATCATCCAAATACATCGCCATAGCTTGGGTACAAAATCTATACATGTATTACAAGCTCAACTAGATGACCGAGATAGAGGCCATCAGTTTTGCGACCTTACACTTGGAGGGTGAGGCACATGAGTGGTGGTATCATGGACTGGTGACATTGGTTCACAGTCGCATCACCTCCTATAGGGAGTTTATAGATAGGCTCATGGACAGGTTTGATAGGAAGGATCCCGAGATACACTTAAGGGATCTAGCCCAGTTGAGACAAACTGGCACAGTAAAGGCATTCATCACAGAGTTTCAGCGTCTAGTCGTGGCAATGACAGATATATCAGAGCCCAGGTTGATCATGCTATTCACAGAAGGACTCAGAGATCCTTTGAGAGGATGGGTGAAGGCATATAGGCCTCCCACTTTCCAGGATGCCATCCTTCACACTCATGATCTGGCAGAATCAATGCCAAAGACTAAAAATTTCTCCAAACCATTTGTGCCCCAGAGGGATCAAGACTAGAATCCATTCCAGATAGAATGGAAGGGAAAGGAGAAGTTGGATGATGAGACTAGGCGAGAGCTTATGAGGAATAATCTTTGATTCAGATGCAGAGATCCTTAGGTCCCAGGTCATAGGTGCATGGGAATGGGAGAGATTTATTATATCGATGTAGCAACAAACAACGTGGACAATGAGGAGGAGGAGTAGGATAGTGGATCCACTAGTTCATAGGAGGAGTCAACACCAGCAGAGGAGTAGCCTCCCCATAGACCACCGACACCGATAGGAGCCCATCCTCCAATAGCCCCACAATTTCTAGAACAAGCTAACAGGAGGAAACCAGCAAAGGGAGGTGTCATAGCGACCCTTTCTGGTGTTCCTAGGTATGATATCCTCTGTATTAGAAGGATTATTCAGGGGCAATGGGAAATCACCCTGATAGATGTTGGGGCCACCCACAACTTCATCGACGCTTCACTAGTATCAAGACGGGCACTTCAGACAGAGTAATTTGAGGGGTTTGTTGTTGCGGTAGCAGATGGCCACACAATGGAGTGTCTAGACAGAGTTCCAAACTTAGAGATGAAGTTAGGCAACTACACAATGAGAGACACATTTTATGTGGTTGACCTATCAGACACAGATGTGGTGTTAAGAGTTCAGTGGATGATTACCTTGGGAAAAATCACTACCAACTACAAAACCTTGGAAATGGGATTCATAGATTAGGATGGGAAGAAGGTTTTTCGAAGAGGTATGTTGACATGAGCACATAGGACAATTTCAGCCAAGAGGATGGAGAGGATATTTAGACATGGAGAGGTAGCATATGCCGTAGAATTCTTGATCACTACTCAGAAGGATTCGAAAGGTCGACAACAATACCATACAGAGATCAAGAATTTATTGGGACAACATCAACAGGTCTTTGAGGAAATTCCACTAGGGAGACCACTTGACAGGGGGTTTGAGCACACCATTGAGTTGGAGGAGGGGACCAAACCTATGATCACCCCCCCCTATCGTCATCCTAGGAGGTTCAAGGACGAGATAGAGAAGGAAATCAAGGTATTGTTGACGATGGGACACATCAGACTGACCAACAACCCATTTTCTTCTTCAGTTGTCTTAGTTCTGAAGAAGGATGGCACCATGAGGATGAGCATTGATTACCAAGCCTTGAACAAGAAAACCATCAAGAACCGGTACCCTATCCCACACATTGATGAGTTGATGGATGAACTGCATGGGGAATTTTTATTCTCAAAAAATGATCTACGCTCTGGATTTCATCAGATCAGCATCCGAGAGTAGGACATAGAGAGGACGACATTTCTATGTCATTTTGGACACTTCAAGTTCCTGGTTATGCCATTTGGGATAACCAATGCACCCGCTACATTCCAGTCTTGTATGAACCATATATTCAGGGATCAGTTAAAGAAATTAGTCTTGGTTTTCTTTGACGACAACTTGATCTATAGCCAGTCATTGCAAGAGCATATGAGGCACCTGGATGAGGTATTGAGCATCATGGAGGCACAATGATTATATGCCAAAGAGTCCAAGTGCGAGTTCGGTATGACAGAGATTCTTTACTTAGGCCACATCATCAGTGCATAGGGGGTACATGTGCACAAACAGAATATCAGGGCCATTCTGGATTGGCCGATGCCCAAGAACATGACAGAATTGAGGAGCTTCTTCGGGCTGTGCAGCTATTACAGGCGGTTCGTCCATTGTTTTTCTCAGCTTGGAGCACCGCTGATAGATATTACCAAGCATGGGGCCTTCATATGGACCGAGAAATCACAGGAAGCCTTTGATCACATGAAGGAAGTCATGGGAACTTTTCCATTGTTGGCACTACCATACTTCACCTTGCCATTTGTACTAGAGTGTGACGCATCTGGCGAAGGGATCGATGCAGTTTTGATGTAGGGAGGACACCCCATTATATTCAAGAGACGAAATCTTAGTCAACTTGAGAGGTTGTACTCCATTTATGACAAGGAAATGTTGGAAATCATGCATGCCTTAACCAAGTTCATACAATATTTGGTGGGCAACAAATTTGTGGTCAAGATCGATCACAATAGTTTGAAGTATTTCCTTGAGCAAAAGGACCTCAGTGAGTGCCAACAGAAATGGGTGACGAAGGTACATGCATTTGACTTTGACATAGAGTATGTCAAGGGGAAGAAGAACATTGTGGTCGATGCACTATTGAGGAGACCTGCAACATGTTCTTTGATGGAGATTTCAGCAGATTGGAAATCCCACTTGTTAGTGGAATATTCCAAAAACAAGTTTTCTTGTGAGGTGATGGATAGGAAGATACAGGATGACCGGTATAGGGTCATTGACGATCTCATATTTTACAAGGATAGAGTCTACTAGGTGCTAGATTTAGGGCTTAAGAAGAAGATCCTCACCGCAGTTCATGATTCACCTCTAGCAGGCCATCGGGGGTTTTTCAAAACCTACAAACAGATCAGAGAGAGGTTCTCATGGAAGGGCCTCAAGCAAGACATTATGAGAAACATCAGCAAGTGTGTGACTTCCTAGTAGAACAAGTCAGAGCATGCTCTTCCAACAGGGCTACTTCAACCACTCCCCATACCAGAGCAGAAATGGGAGAGTATATCTATGGACTTCATCACAGGTCTACCCAAGGTCCAGGGTAAGGACTGTATCTATGTAGTGGTTGATAGATTGACCAAGTTTTCTCACTTCTACGCCATACCGACATAGTACAGTGCAATTCAGGTAGCTAAGATTTTATTTAGGGAGGTATTCAGACTTCATGGGTTGCCAAAGAACATTGTTAGTGACAGTGACAATCAGTTCATAGGGAAATTTTTGAGAGAGTTGTTTTGGTTGGTGGGGACAGATTTGACACCTAGCACCAACTATCACCCTCAGATAGATGGGTAGACCAAGATTGTCAACAAGTGGGTTGAAGGGTATTTGAGGAACTATGTAGGAGGATAACAAAGAATGTGGGTAAAGTGGTTACATTTAGGAGAACATTGCTACAACACCACCTTCCACATGTCCATTGGTATGACACCTTTCCGACCATTGTACGGATATGATTCTCCCACTTTGGTAGACTTGGTCTTCGGGGAGAGTAGATCTCCTGAGGCCAAGGATTGGATCATAAAGAGTAAGGATATTCTCAAGTTGTTGAAAGAGAACCTATAGACGATGGAAAATCGAAAGAAGATAAGTGCAGATAGGCACATGATAGAGTGTAGCTTTGAGGTTGGAGATTTGGTTTTCTTGAGACTCCAACCCTATAGACAGTCATCTCTAAAGAAGAGTGGGGCCAAGAATCTCAAGCCCATATTTTATGGTCCTTACAGGATCATGCGCTGAGTAGGTGAGGTTTCTTACGAGCAAGATCTTCTAGAGGGGAGCAATATTCATAACGTGTTCCACGTGTCTTGCCTCAAAATGATGGTGGGACAATTCATTAGCACATTAGAGGAGCTTTCGTTGTTGGATGAGGAGGGACAATTGGAGTTAGTTCCGGAGGAGGTTTTGGAGTTCCTGGAGTGGAAACTGAGGAGCAGGGTCATCAGAGAGTGTTTGATCAGATGGAGAGGGCTTCCAGTAGAGGATGCTACTTGGGAGAGAGAGCAGGTGTTGCAGCACCCTAGACTGGTATTGCTTGAGGAAAAGCAATTTCGGGAAGGGAGGATTGTAATGTCCCTTTCCAAATAGGAGCTCCAGAGAGGATGCTTAATGGTCTAAACCGCGCCGTTAGATTATAGCCAGGGCCAAAGAGGGGTAAACAGGGTTACTAGAGGTCACTCCAGTCACAGGTGTTATATTTGGAAAGTGACATTGAGCTAAAAAGGGTTAAAATCACTTTTAAGTCATTATGAGATAAAAATAGAAGTCAATAGAGAATTAGTGTTTCAACAGTGATTTAGGGTTTTGGAGGTCAACAGTGAATTAGGGTTTCAACATGATTTAATTTTTTGGAAAGCTATAAAGGAAGCATCAGCGACCTAATTCATTATTATGCAGATTATGACTTGTCATTGAGGAGAAGAGGCACATCTCAGGAGAGATAGTTCAGTGTATTCCAGGAGGAAGACACCAGTTGGTTGATTTCAGTGTTGAAAGACATATCCTAGTCACCGGGAAGATCATCCAGGTCTTCCATCATTCTTCATTGATTCCACAGTTCTCCCATATTTCAGGTATTATCTTTTAGTTGCTTATTTGTAGTCCGTCTAAGATCCTTTTGTCTTTTGATCTAGCTGAGTGTTGTTATTTTATTCAGCCACGGTTGCTTATTTGTATTCTGGCTAAGATCCTTTGTCTGTTGATCTAGTCGAGTATTGTCAGTTTATTCAGCCGCATTCAGCCATTTTGTAATCCACAGAGAAATCATAATACAAAATTTGCAATCCTTTTTCGCGTTTATTATTTGTATGATCATTTATATATTGTAAACCTTTGATCCCACACACCTATTAGGAGTGTTTTCTAGACTAGCCAAGTCAGGAACATTACATCTAAACCTGAAGTTCAGTTGGATGATGTGATCAAGAAGATTGAAAAGTTGAGACTTGATGAGAACTCAACACCATATCAATCATTCGAGCAACCTAGACCATCTCAAAAAGGTGCACCAAAATGGCTCACAAAAACACTTGAAAGTGTTCATCCTAATGAGGTCAAGATAAAGGAATCATATTTTCCTCAAAACAAGATGGAGGTAATGTAGATAATTCACAATTAGATGATTTAAAAGATATTGATGTTTCATTTTATTTTGAGTTTAATTTATCTACTAGCCATGAACTGAGTTCCATGGCCTATCACATTTTACTTCTAATCTCATCTAGTCCATCACTTAGCATTTCAAGATCAAACACTAAACATTCACTCCATACCATCCACAAAAAAATGGATAGGTGGAAGTCATAAATAAGGTTTTTGGAGCTATATTGATGAAAACTTTGCAATGTCATCATAAGAATTGGGATGCCAACTTCCATAGGCTCTTTGGTATTATCACACCACTTGGATAAATACCAAAATATTCACTCTTTATGAGCTCCTATAAAGTAAGCATGTAGTTCTTCCAATAGAATGTGAACTCAAAACTCTAAGAACTATATTTCAAGTGGTTTTGGATATTTCAAAGGCTCAATAACATTGCTAAATCAAATTAATGAGATCGATGATATCTATAAGGCTAATTTACAAAAGAAACATATTTTCTAGCGGCAGAGAGCTAGGTGACATGACAGATTCATCAAGAACAAAAAGTTCAAAGAAGGTAACCTGGTTCACTTATTCGATTTTGGATACAAAGATTTCAAAGGTAAATTATGTGCTCATTGGATGGGGCCATATGACTCATGAGGTCGACACCATTTATGACAATGGCTTCATGAAACTCTACTCATTTCCAATGGCCATTCACTGATGTTATACCATAAGCCAATGTATAAGGAAGAGTTTTTCCAAAACATGATTGAGAAAGTTTAATTTGATTGTAAGCAAGGTGGCTATGCCACCAATATCTAACTCCTCTTTTTTTTTATTTCCACTTCAATTTTGTATAAATAAATAAAAAACAATAAAATATAGTAGTTAAAACCTCATTCTAGGCTCTACTTGGCTTAGCGATACTAGAAAACCATATTCTTGCTAGTATCTTTAAGTCTAAATAAATCCAATTGTAAAAACCTCTTTTGAGGCGCAATTGGACAAACGTTTTCTAAAAACCAATTTATTAGCAAACAAAGTTTGAAAAGAAAGAAAGGAAAAAAGAACGAAAAAGAGAAACACCAAGTTTTTTTCTACTAAGCTCCTCAATTTTCACTCCACAATGTTCAAAATCATGATTGAGATATAGAATCGGTATCAAGAACATCAAGTATCAACCTTTATTCTTTGTAGCTATAGATGATGTAGATCAAAGTTTAGTTGCAAAAGGATGGCTTACCTACAATTTTTCTTTCTGCAATTGTTCTTTCAAAAGGAATTTCTTATGTCATCTAAAAAACAATGACTGCCTTAAAGGTCTATTCCGGTTGTTTGCGATGCTCCATGGATTACTTTGTCTTATCCATAAGCTTCATGAGAATATTTTTCAGTTTCTATAGACTATAGTGTTTTTGATACAACACACATCAACATTTTTTTAGCATTCTAGTTTCAAGGATCAACACAATTATTTGAATTTAGAATGATCACAAATCCTCTGCAACCATTCATCATGCATATTCTTAACTCTTCGATTACAATTCATCAACACTTATAAGAGTCTCTCTTAAGGACCTATGTAATACCCCAGTTTTGAATCCCCGAATTTATAATGTATTTTGGACATATGATACTTAGGCTGGTGAGCCGGTATCTTAGGTCAGAGTGCCTATAAAGTTGAAAGGCCGAAGTTCCTAGAAATGTAATTATTCTTTGAATATTATTAATAAAATATATCACTGGTTGCAAGATGGAAAAGGATGGAGATAGGGGGTTATGATTCCATGAGAGAGGGGGATAAAGGGGATAATTCCTTTATTATTATTTTTATTCACCCATCTTGGTATTAGTGTGGAAAAGTGGTTACATGAGCTTCTTGGGGAATTCCATGTGGTTCTTTATTGCACATGTAATTATATAAACCCCTCTTTTGGGTTGTGTGGGGGTTAATCACT
>ML782738.1:61833-72047 GCA_009831015.1 Picea engelmannii | reverse complement strand
GTAACTCTGTTGCAACTCACTATAACTATGTTGTAACTCTGCTGCAACACTATGTTGTAACTGTACTTTCTCCTTCGAATTTTGTGTTGTTACTCCACTTGCTGTAACTTGCTATAACTCTGTTGCAACACTTTCTGTAACTCTGCTGCAACTCACTATAACTATGTTGTAACTCTACTGCAACACTATGCTGTAACTGTACTTTCTCCTTCGAATTTTGTGTTGTTACTCCACTTGTTGTTACTCACTATTACTCTGCTGCAACTCGCTATAACTCTACTCCAACACTTTCTGTAACTCTGTTGCAACTCACTATAACTATTGCAACTCACTATAACTATGTTGTAACTTTGCTGCAACATTATGCTGTAACTGTACTTTCTCCTTTGAATTTTGTGTTGTTACTCCACTTGTTGTTACTCACTATTACTCTGCTACAACTCACTATAACTCTATTGCAACTCACTATAACTATGATGTAACTCTACTGCAACACTATGCTATAACTGTACTTTCTCCTTCGAATTTTGTGTTGTTACTCCAAGGAGGCTACAATAAACAAGTTCGAGAAATGGTCTTAAGATATCATCCATAAATCTTATAAGTGTTGTCATAGTATTGTGTAATATAAATTGCATAATGACTCACTCATGCAATCCATGTGTTTTTTTGAATGTAATATTCCAAACTATTCTTTGTGTATATTGTCATATTGGTATCCTTACTTCTAATCCAACTTCATGATAACAAATGCTTACAATATTTGGTTGATTAGTGCCTTGATTATTTGTAGGGGATATATTTATTACAATATCACAATATTACAATGTAATAGTAATGCCATATTACAATGTAATATGGCATTACCATATTACATTGTAATATGGCATACAATATGGTATACCATATTTCATATAATTTTTTTTTTTAAAACCTAAATTCATCGTCGCAATATCGACGCCAGTTCGTTGGAAATATTTTACTATTTTACCACAACCGTTTCTATAGCGACGAAACTTCGTCGCAATTTTCCACGAATATTCGTCGCATATACAACATGTGCGTTGTAAATTTGGTTTTGAGATATTGCACTCGTCGATATTACCATGGATTTTCGTCCCAAGTTGCGACGGAATTTCATCACACATTCAACAGTTGTGTTGTAATTTATTGGCTTGGCATAACTTTTCGTCCCAATTGCGACGAAGTTTCATCATAATTGCCACATTTCTTTGTTGTTATTGCGACGATAGTTCGTCGTAATTGCAACGATGCACAAGGTTAACCGATATTGAAGGTGGTGACACGTGGAGAGATAATTTTGTCGATGTTTCCACACACACTTGGATCGTGGATATAGCGACGAAATTATTCTGACGAAAAAAAATCTTGGCTTTCGTCGAAATTGTGACAGATAAGTGTGGCAATATCAACGAAAAACCGTCACAAATTTGCTCATATGTACTAGTGTACCAGCATAAGGTCTCTCCCTATAATTAAATCCAAACCAATGAATGATATCGACACCGTTGCTAAACTCACCAAACCCTAGAAATAAGCAACATTTGGGATGCCATTTGATGCACACGACATTTATCCAGTGGAGTTCATTTCAAATCAGAAAACTAAAATGCATGCCACGTGCTAGAATAGTAGCAAGCCGCAAGGGAGCTTACCAGGGAGCAAAATTTATATATATGTAGGTATGATAAAATATTGGGCTTTTGACCCAATCCCTAAATCGTCCACCAAAACACAAGGACAAGGCATCAAAAAAAAAATGAGTCGAGCATCCGGGCATGAGGCATCGACAACCTCAAAACCAAACCAAGCATCAAGCTCATGATACAAGAAAGAACCGAGTGTTCAAGTGTTAATCACTAAGCAGGAAGCCCACAAAGGGAGAATACAACCGTACCCTAAGCGTGGCTGGCTACTATTCTAGCACGAGACCACTGGACTAGAACCGGTGACCACCACGCAAAGCCAACACATGCCCTCTCTCCAAGACCAGAAATTGAGTCTGGCACCTTAGACCACTTAGCCCGCAGCCACAAGAAGGTAAGTTCCAGTCCCCAAGTCACGTCCAAGGGAGAAGGCCTTGCACGGTTTTGAGACCTAGGGAAGAGCCACACTGAGGAGAGCCCATGGCTCCATACCCCTCGAGCACCAACGATCGACAGAGAACCATAGCTCAGTGACAGAGACCGAGGGAGGAACCACCCCTAGCTATGCCTAACTCCCACCTTCACCCTCTGCGTGCAAACGCACCAGACGACCCAACAAATGAGAAAGGAATAGTGATGTTTATGGTTTAAATGATCTTTTTTTTTATTTTCCAGAAATAAGCTGGAGTAAATCGTGGATCGCATGCAATGTCCGCGTTATTACCTGCGAGGAAATTATTTATTAATTAATTTTTTTTTTTATAAAAGAAATTTAAATTTTTAAGAAGTTGTTGTAATAAAGAAAATAATAATAATAATAATTAATAATTAAAAAAAAAGGCAAATAAACTATAAATTAAGTTTAAATGGATAAAGTAAATTGGATTTTAATTTAATTTATGGGTGAATGTTTTTATAAATTAAAAATTTAAATTAATTGAATTAAATTATATTTAATTAAAAAAAATACATATATATAATAATAATAATAATATAAGTGTGGTGTGTGCACACAAGTAACCTACTTACCACCCTAATCCTAAGCACCTACTAAACCAAAGCCAAACTATGAGTTCACACAAGCTCAACGCAAGTGTCGAGCCTTCATATTATAAGGTTGGTTGATATGAATGTCGTATATTGATATAGGGAAGGAACTCATTTCAGAGACAGTCACAAAAATGTGTGCAGGTTCAATCTCGTGTTACCTGTCAGGGGTGTGGAGGACCCCATTACTAGCATGACTGCCCAGAGTTACAATCAGGATTTGTGCATAGTGAAGGAAAGGCCAAGATGGGAAGAGCAAGTGGCAGCCACCAGATTTACGCAGCGGTATTCTCAAAAATTGATTTGCGATCAGGGTATCATCAGTTAAGGATTAAGGATGGAGATATTCCTAAAAAAACTGCTTTTCGAACTCGGTTTGGACATTACGAGTTCGTAGTAGTACCTTTCGGATTGACCAATGCACCAACAATATTCATGAGCCTCATGAACGACGTATTCCAGAAGTACTTAGACCGTTTTGTACAAGTCTTTCTAGATGACATCCTCATCTATTCCAAAAATGAAAGAGAGCATGAGGAACACTTGTGAGTGTTGTTGTCCTGCCTTAGAGAGAAAAAATTGTATGGGAAGTTGTCGAAGTGTTCCTTCTTCAAGAAAGAAATTCACTATTTAGGACATATCATTTCCGGTGAAGGAATCTCTGTGGACCCGGAAAAGGTAAAGGCCATTATGGAAAGGCCAGTGCCGAAAAATGCCCATGAGGTAAGAAGCTTCATGGGGCTAGCAGGTTATTTTTGGAGATTTGTGGAGGGGTTTTCTAAAATAGCGAAACCGATCACCACTTTGCAGCGCAAGGGGGTCAGGTATGACTAGACAGAAGAATGTGATAGTGTATTCATCGAGCTTAGGAGATTACTAACTAGTGTGTCGATTCTATGAGTGTCGGATATGGAAAAGGACTTCACAGTCTGCATGGATGCCTCAAAGCAAGGGTTGGGGGTCGTGCTAATGCAGGATGGAGGAGTGATAGCTTATGCGTCAAGGAAGTTGAAGAAACAAGAATAGATTTACGCTACTCATGATTTAGAGTTGGCAGCTGTAATGCTAGTTCTGAAACATTGGAGGCACTATCTTGTGGAGCGAAACTTTGAACTCAAAATAGACCATCAAATTTTAAAACATCTCCTCACTCAAAGGGATCTGAATGCCAAACAAAGGTGATGGAGTGAGTTCATGAGTGAGTACGATTTTGGTATTTCATATATCATAGGAAAAGAGAATGTGGTCACAGTTGCCTTGAGTAGGAGACCACGTGTCTTCTCCTTGGTACCGTTAAAGGTCAATCTGAGGGAACGTGTGTTGACACAACTCCAAGGAGACAGATGGTATTTAAAGGTTACTTCAAACCTCCAAAGTGGGAGGCAATTAGATCCAACGTATGAAGGATATAGTCTGGAAGTAGACAGACTATTAAGATATCGAGGAAGGATGTACATCCCCAAAAGTGGGGATATTCGAAGCATCATACTGAAGGAAGCCCATAGGGAACTTTATTGTGTGCATCCATGTGTAGAAAAAAGAAAATGTACGCAGACATGAGAAAGCTCTTCTTCTGGGTAGGCATGAAGCACCATGTAGTCCATTTTGTCGCCAAGTTCCTAGAGTGTCAACAAGTGAAAGCCGACCACCATCACCCGACAGGTCTCCTACAACCACATGAGGTTCCTATGTCCAAGGGGGAAGTCATCTCTATGGATTTTGTTGTGGGGTTTCCGGTCGCATCTCATAGACACAATTCCATTTTTGTGATAGTTGATAAGTTAACCAAGAGTGCTCCTTTTATTCTGGTTAGAGACACTTACGATGTCACTAATGTGGCACGCGTGTTTGTAAGTAAGGTCATCTGTTTGCACGAGATACCTAAGAAGATCATTTCAGATAGGGACTCCAGATTCACTTCTAGGTTTTGGACAAGTTTGCAGTTAGCGTTAGGGACTCAGTTGAAATTAAGCACAACTTATCATCCTGAAACATATGGGCAAACTGAGAGAGTAAATAAACTCATGGAAGACATGCTTAGGATGTATGTCATGGATAATCAAACCCATTGGGAGAAGTACCTACCTTTGGTAAAGTTCACCTACAATAACAATTTTCACAGCTCCATCAGAATGCCACCCTACGAAGCTCTGTATGGAAGGCCATGAAGAACACCATTGAGTTGGGAAAGATTAGAAGACCGAGTAATAGTTGGGCCAAATTTGATTCAAGAGATGGAGGAACAGGTGATTTAGATTAGGCAGAGACTAAAGGAAGCACAAGATAGGCAAAAAAGTTATGCGGATGCACACAGGACCGACCGAAGTTATAAAATGGGAGACCAAGTTTTCATTCGTATGAGGCCTAGTAAGAGTACCATACGGTTAGAGAAGGGGGGAAATTTTTCACCTCGATTTATAAGACCGTTCAGAATCCAAGAGAAAATTGGACCTGTTGCCTATCATCTCACACTTCCACCCCTAGGATTTCGCAAACATTTGATTGGTTTATTCTTTTATAAAATGAATAGTCTTGTTGAATGGATTGGATGCATATGGAAATTACTATAGAGATGATAGTTATTGATATTAGTACATGAACGAGACTTGTATGTGCTAACTACACATGCATTTCTTGCACATGTACACTAGTATGTATGAGTTTCTTGGCTTACTTACTAATAATGTCGGTTATTTGTTATGAATGTGTGAACCATGTTTTTTTTTCCCTTGTATCATAAAATACTTTAACTTCGGGAAGAAGTTTCCCGAAGGGTGGGTGTATGTAACAACCCTAGTTAAATAATTGATTAAGGTTAATCAAGTATAATTAATTAAATAATTAACTGTCCTAATGTGTATTAGTTAAATAATGATTATTTATTAATAATTTTAATTAATTAACTATTTATTTATTTATTGTTTAATACATGTTGATTAATTAATTGATTAACTCATTTAAGGTTTGGGTAACGAATTAAAAGCTTAATAAATTTTAATTTATTTAATAGAAAACTTGACATATGAAGGGATAAAGCATTGAATGGAGGGATAAGGTGGGTGGCATTGAAGGAAGGGAAGAGGTGGTGAATGGGAAGGCGGATATGAGGGGGCAAAGATATTCGAGAGGGGGCACTTTTGGATTTTGTGGGGGGAGAGTGAGAATTTTTGCAGAGGAGGAGATGGTATTGGAGCATTTTTCCAAAGGAGGGATGGAAAAACTATATCTTTCTCGTTTTGGCTTGAGAAATATGTTGAACTGTTACAGGGGAGCATCGGTTGCTAGGGGTTTTGGGCTCAGGGGCCAGGAATCCTTACGGAATCCTGGAGCTAGGGAGCCGGATAGGCTTTGTTCCTAGCTGGCAGGGAGGAATGATTCGGTTTTGGGCAGAGTTTGGGCAGAGCAACTTGGACAGACAGAGGGGGAAACAACATCACTGAGAGGTATTTATGTCATTATCATTATGATGGTTCAGTATTTTACTAAGATGTGTATTTTTATATATTTATGATTTTTATATCAGGCTGCTCATTTATAATTTGTTGAACCATGAATTGTTAGTTTTGTAAGCTTGTTAAATATAAAACCGTAAAGAATTTATCAAAATCAATATTATGATTAAATTTAATTAATTTTGTATTTCTATTATAGCATGGATCTTACATGCATTCTTTATCTAGAAATTCATCATCTACGACAACCAATATAGCATGGTATTTCATTACCATATTAGGTTGATTATGCATTTTAAACATGATTTTTTTTTGAATTTGTCCTTCTTCCTGCTTAAAAGCCTGTCCAAATTGGTCGTCGTGGTACAAAAACGAGCAAATCCCTTATTATCAGGGTTTGATTAAAATGTTGATAGCTAAGGAATATGGGGAGAAGCATCCAAATATTCCCTCTACTTCAATTCCTGCCATATCACTTGCTCTACTGAGACTCGCCATAAATATGCTTCAAAGTCCTCTTCAATTGTTGTAGTTTCAGATTCTCTTATGCTTCTACTTATTTATGATTATATAACAAATGGTATCCTTGGAAATATTTTGTTTGGACTACAGAGAATATGTTTCAGAGTTTAATTAAGTCTAGTAGATGATAAAATGAGATTGACACCCAAGGAGGGAACCCTAGTGGTTGGGTATAGATGCTATCACCCCATTTCATGGGATGTGGAAAATGCGATGTGGGCTTGTTGATGTGTATTTTACCTCCAATGTGTTTTATGGGGTCGGATGCCGGCCACTGAAGCGATGTACATATGATGAAGTTCATATAAAGGGGTTATAATTGCCACAAGGAGAATTCATGTTGGGATTTAGTTTATAAGAACTTGCAAATGGGTGTGCTTAAGGAAATGAGTAACCAAATGATGCACTTAGAGATATGTTTCATGTGTTGATAGGAGAAGAGATACCAAAAGATAACATGATACTCCTAGTCATGAGCATAGTTGGCTCGACATCCACCACACCCAGGTGCCTTTTCAAAATAATAATTAGGTACCTCTGCATAAGAGCACAACGGTATAAAATTTTGAAAGGGGTTGCTTCAACATTGCTTTAGCTTCGTGAAGAATCAAAGTAGAGAGTCGCACATAGAGATCTCAAAGCCAACAATGTGTTATTAGATGAAGATTTGTGTTAAATTTGGCAGCATCGACAGTCATTCTCCAATGAGAGGTCATATGGGCCACCCTAAGGCTAGCCAGGGAGATTTGGAGGATCAACCAGTCTTGTGAGGTATTGACAAAAGCCAGGGGGAACGGACAACCTCTTTGAGTCAAACCAAAAGTCAGGACGAACAAGATGTTCTGTGAGTCTAATGCAAAAGTCACGGGGAATGTACAACCTCTGTGAGCATAGACAATCTAGTGCAAAAGTCAGGGGGAACGTACAACCTCTGTGAGCATAGACAGACTAGTGCAAAAATCAGGGGGAACATACAACCTCTGTGAGCCTAGTCAAACCTTGTGAGCCATGAGCAAAAGTCAAGGTATCTAGCAAAATTTAGGTTGAATGTAAAACTCCTATGAGCTAGAAACAAACAATATTCCTAATATTGCAAATGATGTAATTGTATTGATCTAGTGCATTGGCACGTGTAAACATTATCCACCATAAAGAGAATTTCTAATTGCCTTGTGAAGAGTTGTAACTAAAGTCTTGAGTTTAGTTCTATGTTAGAACTAAAGTGTAATGTTGAGTTGCAACTAAAGTCTTGAGTGTAGAACTAAAGTGTAATGTTGAGTTGCAACTAAAGTCTTGAGTGTAGAACTAAAGTGTAATGTTGAGTTGCAACTAAAGTCTTGAGTCTAGTTGTATCTTAGAACTAAAGTGTAATGTTGAGTTGCAACTAAAGTCTTAAGTCTAGTTCTAAGTTCAAACTAACCCATGCCAGTCTCAATTCTAGTTTTAAGTTCGAACTAAAGTGTAATGCTGAGTTGTAACCAATCTCAAATCTAGTTCTAAAGTTCAAACTAAAGTGTAATGTTGAGTTGCAACCAATCTCAAGTCTCAAGTCTAGTTCTAAGTTCTAAGTTCGAACTAAAGTATGAAGATGAGTTATGACTAATGCATGCAATCATGTTACTATTTCGAGTTTCTCCTCTTCCCCTCTTCAACCTATATAAGAAGAGGTTGAAGCCTCTCCTCAATATAGTTTTGCAACACAATTTTGAAACAGAGTTTTCATATCCAGGTTGAGGGTGAAGTAATAGAGGAGCACATCAGTGATAAAGAGGCAACATATCAAAGGTGTAGTTCAGCAAGGTCTTGTAAGTCTTTGTCAGGTCAGAGTCATCTTGGCAAGCTCTTTGAGAGAAGTACATTCATGGTGGATATTTGTAAGAGATCTTACATTATTAATGCAATAAATGAAGAGTTTTTCTCCGTGTATAGGGTTTCCCCGGGGTATATGTGTTGTTGATATGCATGTTTACTTAACTACATAATTATTGCTATTCGATTATAATTTGAAATTGTTGAAGTGTATTAAACTGGAATCAAAGTATTGAAGAAAATAAAAGAATTAATTTGCATAAGAAATCAAGCTCATAATTACGGTGAAAGGCGTACACCTATTGACAATGGGCACCAATTAATTATCTTTTAACCTTATTTAACCTTAAACCCTAATCTGATGGCTATGCATTGAAGATTCTTAGTCGTCCTCCAAAATCAATGGATCAGATTTATTGTTCATAACTTTCTTGCATTTATCAAGGCATGGGTTAACCTGTTTACTTTTTAACATTTATCTAATCACATTAAAAAATTACTTTAAGGATATGTAATTGCCAAGTTTAAATGATTAAGTAAGATTAAACCCTGGCATCTAAAAAAATGTCCACGTTCTGCTTCTGAACCGGCCGTCTAATGCTACGCGTTCCATTTATCGCGAGTCATATTGGGTCCAAATGCTCGTTCCAACACTTATGTCCTTGGCGTGTTCACCGTTCAAAAAACTTGATGGAAGCAGCTGACCAACATGTAAAACCGGAGGTTTTAAATTCACAGCCTGGCTTTCGAGATCGTCAAAAGAATTACCGAGAACCCAATCTGCTTCGCGAATCAACTGAAAGAACTTAGGGAACACATCAAGTATGTACTGTGAGTCGGTGTCTGTCTCGCGGAAGAAGGTCGGAAGATCTCTGGCTTTTAAGGTTGGGACGCCGGGAATATAATCAATCGAAATGCTGCTCTCATCAGTTATGGATGATAATTAAAAATAAAAAAAAACAAGGCTCCGATTTTAGATGAAGTCCGGAACAAATATATCTCCAAGTTTCTATACGCAGAATTTCAAAACACAAAACTGTTTAAAGCATGAAGAAAACCTACCGGTTCCTTCATAAAGAGAATAACGGCACGCGTTCTCAGCCGAAGCCGATACCTTTCGGCGTTCTCAGCCGCGAGTTAGCGTCTGTGCTAGTTTATTGGCGAACTGCTCTTGAGAAGTCAAACTGTTCTTGATATTTATTGTGGGAGAGATAACATCTTGTTCTAGCAGATTATTCTATAAAAATAAATGCGAAATAATGAGTTGCTATATTGACTACGATTTGCACTCAATGATTGTATTTGTTGACCTACCTGAGTTCTGGAAACAACCTGCTCATTCTAGAAAAATTGCAGAACAGCGGGGGAAGTTTGCTGAGGAATGTGAGCATGGGAACAGGGAAGGGAGGGGAAGCAATTTGAACGAGGCTATGTCTAATCACTCCCTCCATGCATTTATTGCATTGTTTTTGTTGACCTACCTGAGTTCTGGAAACAACCTGATTCTAGAAAAATTGCAGAACAGCGGGAGGAAGTTTGCTGAGGAATGTGAGCATGGGAACAGGGAAGGGAAAGAAGCAATTTGAACGAGGCTATGTCTAATCACTCCCTCCATGCATTTATTGCAATGGCTACTGCTACTATGTCGATTCCTATGCTACTCCGTCGTGGACGCAGAACGGTGGGCAGCCAAGGGACCACATCAAACGGGAAAATG
>ML782738.1:33890-61211 GCA_009831015.1 Picea engelmannii | reverse complement strand
CGGAAGAATGTTCATGATAGCTTGCAGTTTGCTTTCGAAAGAAATTTGCGCCAACTAAAATGAATTGAAACTGAAAATTTTGAAATCCTATATTGGAACGGCAATAAATTTCGTTGGCGAAATTGAGTTGTTTAGATATGTAACAAACATGCCTGACAGACAACAAGGCAATATATATACAGAAAATAGAAGCTTGATACAACCACTGATCAGTTATGTGTACATAGCACAAAGATAGATCTAGATGACTTTAATTATTTTAAACACTGTGCAACCCTATCGTTTGAGACAAAGATGTGATCATCTTGTCTCCGGCCGAAACATATAAAACTGATGGGAATTGTCAAAGCGCGAAATACTCTGTGTGGGAACAGAAAAGAATGCCTAATTTTATCAGCACTGTATGTCCGAGAGGAGTTTATATCGACGGCCCAATCCAGCTTTGGTCGGGCTGCTCTGACGAGGACTACGGGGCAAGTTTATGCAGCTTTCACTAGACAACTTGCAGTCATGTGTGGGACTCGACGGAGGCTGTCTCTGTTTGCTACCTCCGAATTTGACGTGGAGTTTAAGGGTAGGCTTAGCGTTACCCTTTCTAGGTTTCTGAACGGTTACCGATGCAGGCTGTTTCATGGCGCCTGTGGATGCCGACCTAGCAGCTATCTTCTTGGCTTTCCCACTTTCCATTTTCTGCATTTCAATTTTCCTTTTGTTTCTCTGAATTTTCTGTTTTGCTTGTAAGTCCAAGCACCAGTCACATGCATATACTCCGTCTAATTCTAATTGATCAGAATACAACCTGCTGCAATATCTGCAAGATTGGCTCCATGATACACAGATCAGAATTGAAATAACTAATTTTATGACATAAAAAACACAGAACATTAGAGGCAAGGACGGCATCTCACATGTGCTGAAATCGGTGGTGGCATCTGTGGCATCTGAATAGGCGTTCGTGAAATCCAACGTCGCCACACATGCAGCATTCTCTTCCTTTTACTTTCTTGGTACACTTTCTGAAGCTATAATATTGGGTTTCATTTGGTTGGTGGTCCATATTACTCGATTTCCAGTGATTATTCTCCATGTATGCATGCAGCTTTGCCTAATTTATCACCAGAACCCTCAGCCTTTCACTATATGTACATTATGTTTGCTGAGTCTTTCCGCGGATGCAATATTAAAGCATAAGATCGAATGCTCTTGGAAAGTTTGTAGTTGAGATCCTCTGAAAAGTCTGGACTCAAACAAAGCCTGCTACATCGGTACGGTGAAAGACAAGGGTGGATCCCATTTCCCAAGCATTATCTGTAAAACTGTAAAAATTCAGAGGGTTATAGGCAGCTGTGTGCAATTTTAGTAGAATATGCTCCAAACAAAAGCAAACGAACGGGCACCTGTCTTGCGTGAAGCAGGACAGGAGCGATTCATGGTGGGAAGTCAAATTTAATATGGCAATCTTGTTATCTACGTGTCGGAAAAACTGAGACACATCCGTTACGGAGTAGGAAAATGAAAGAGAGCGGCCAACTTCTACATGTTGCTGCAGAGTGTAATGTCGGTCCTTTCACCCTCGTCAACCGGATATGAAGGGCTAAGCCTCAAATTAAGCTTCGTACAATGACCCCACAGTGCCACACGACACCTTAATGAGGTACAAATTGACGAAACACTGGGCTCCACTACTTTTTGCCGTGTGTTCACATTCGTTAGGATTGTATCATCGAAAAATTGATGCAGAATTTCACTGTCACACTTGCATGTGCCATTTTTTCCTCTGGCGGAATTTCACTGTCACACTTGCATGTGCCATTTTTTCCTCTGATTATCTATGATTTTTCATTGCAGATTAACATGCTGAACACATCCACGGAAGTCGCGAGCCATTTACGTCAATAAAGTGTACAGTGAAAAGCAGAACATTTGCTGTTGGTGGATCAGTTTGATTTTGCATACTCTTCAGCAAATTACAATTTGCATATTTTAACCATGCCCAAGTCTAAGGGTTTTAATTCCACTTCAAATGAATCCATAGTTGAAGTTAAAAGGCGCTTTTAATTTAATTTATTTTTTCCAGAGAATTAATTTGTTGTGTTCAGAGAAGTAAAGCTGACTGGGAGAGATGCAGTTGTTAACATGTGCCGTTCGGTGTAACACTCGTAACAGGTAACGATGTCTGTCCGTCATCATTCCCAGGTACTTCATTCTGACTTGCGATATATGGCAGTCATATTTGCCTTTTATTTCAACGATTTTTCTGACAACACAACGCCCTTTATTCTCGCGCTCAGATGAATCTATGTCCGTACATTAACGTTCATAGGGGAGGCAAAAGTCGACAGGAGATGAAAATGGTCAGGTTGATGACATGGCTATGTAATTATAATCAGAGTCCTTGAATCGGTGCATCGAGTTAAGTTATTTAAGTATTGCAGGGGTTGTCTCAGAGGGTGAGCAATATTCAGGCTGCTACACCAATGAATGCTGTTGCAGGTGGATTATAGGTTGTAAAATTAGGTGAATTATATCTCTCAGAAAGTAATGAAGATTGGACTATCTATAATCCACTTGTTATAGTATTCAATGTTGTTTAACATGTTGGATATTGGAGTTCCTTAATACTGTTGCAGGTGGATTATAGGTCATAAAATCAGATAGATTATAGGTGGTAAAATCTGAAAATAATTTAGATTGGAAGATCTATAATCTACCTGCTACAGCATTTAATGCTGTTTAACAAGCTGGATATTGGCTGTACCAGAGAAGTTGAAGACATGGCTATGACATTATAGCAAGAATATTTAATAGGTGCATCGAGTTAAGTTAAGTTAGATTTTAGATAAATAAATGGATGAAATTTACACGTCACAAATATTGTTTTTACAATAAGAGAGAGAAAAGTTAATTGTCTAATCATCACTACTGGAGAAACACATTTAGTATCATACAGTAAACCAATAATTGACTTATTACTTAACATCCTGTCCATTAAATACACAATATTTATCATTCAACACATAAAATGCACCCAGCAATGAATCATTAACTCATTGTACAGTGCTTTATTAACAGCATGAGAGAGGATATGCACTAGCGGATTTGAATGACAAATGACTCTTATCTTCATGGATGGACGGAATTTGCACGGCACAAAGGTCGGCTATTGCTTTGACAGTCCGTTTGATAGCAGATAGAGACTTTAATTGCCTAATAGTTTATCTATTACAGTGGCACATGTGCATAAAAAACACTAAAAATAAAATATTGGAAGTGGGATAATATCCCAGTCTATGAAGATGGAGCGAATATATATATATATGGATATAGTGATAAGTTTGGAGGGTACAAATGAGCAGGTAACGTAAGGGAGAGACCTGTCAGGAGAAGAAAAAAAAAGGTTGGCCATGGGGAGGACACTTAGTGCGTAGCTTTAGTACATGAGTAGAACAGAAATGGTGGTGGAAGATTGGCAGTGGGCAACGTACATTCTTAGTTGGAATTGGGAGTAAACTCATTCCAAGGTGGTCTGCCATGATATATATTGACACTGCAATATCCAATAGTGCAATGCCCAACATTCGAAATCGATAATGTTTGTTGAATTTCAAAATGCTATCATAAATGAATTTGATTGTTGGCTATTTAAGCAAACGTATTTAACCTTATTTGTTGATCGTTAGCTATTTAAGTAAACCATTTAACGTTATTCTATTTCTTGGGATTTCGACCAACGATGAACATCTAATTTTCGACAATATTCATTAGTTGGCAAACCCAAAAGGTAGCGTCTTTGTTGGACCACCACACTCCGTTCCCATTCCCGTTAATCTCCGGAAATATCCGTCAGTCGGCAAACCCAAAAGGTAGCGTCTCCGTTGGACAACCACACTCCGTTCCCATTGCCGTTCGCCCCATATTCCGCGCCCCCCTTACTCTGCGGGCTCCGTGGTAGTTTGGTGAGCCGCATTAATGCATGGCCACCCTTCTCACGCTACCTTCGAACCAGAGTAAGCTAACTCTTCTCCTGCGTGCCTGGACTCGCCTGTGTCCACTCTGCTCCCCGAACTCCCCTGTCTCCACTCTGCTCACATCTACTCTGGTGCCGACGGAGGTTCGATTCCACCCAGTTCTAACTGCTCGTTGCTCTGGTGATCAACTGCACAGGTTAGCAACACCTTGCAGCATTAGCTTATTACTTAAACATATGCATTCCCTGCCCATAGCCCCTTGAAATCCTTTTCTGATAAGACATTCCTAAGATTCAGGCTATTAGCATTGCGATCCACTTTCAATGGATATTGAACTGTCGTTCATCTTTACTTCGGTTTCCACTGAACTCGTGTTTGCAGCGATATGGAGTTCCATATTTGGGCTTCAACTTCAAAATTTGAGTAATTCCCAAAATCCCAATACTTTTACTAGAAACCCTGTTTCTCATGGCTTATATTTTCCAATCGAAACACTGCCTCACCATAACCAAAGTTTATTTATGCGTGGATTTAGTTTTGAGATGAGATGCGTATTTGAGGTCCTGGTCAAACTTAAACAAAATTTGACAAGCAAGCATGTTTAAGTGAAAGTAAACATTGATTGGACTGTGAAGTAGTTATTTTTGTGTGAAACGACGGTTATCTTCGATTCTCATTGTTGATGCAAACATCTTTCTGGATCAAACCCAAACTTACGATGACCTAGAGAAGACAATCGGTTGAACTATGGAGAAATAATTGTTGTTGTAGATGGATTTTCAAACAAGAAGATATCATACCCATCTGCAAACTAATCCATTCCTCATGCCATCAGTTGCTAGAATAAGCGCCCTACTCTTGTTCTTCCACTGCAAGGAGCAGCAGTGTAAATTTTTTCATAGACCTTTAAAAAAAACTTGTCACTTTTGTTAAGGAAAATAACTAATTGCATCCTAGTTAGTGTACCGTTAAAGGAGTTGGTAACTCCTTAACCTCTTGTAATCATATTGTGTAACTATACATGTTCATATTAATAGAATACACATCAATAGTGTAATGTGTTGCATCAAATCTATCTCTGCTTAATCTTTTCATGGTATCAGAGCGGGTCTGGGCCTCACTCCATCACTAGAGGGCCCAGAGACCCAGGGTTATGAAAGTCTCTCCATTTGAGAAAAGAGGATTGGATCTATTGCTACTGCTTTATAGCAGTAGCAAGGAAAGACAGTGATGAAAAACAGTCACAGCGAAGCCGGTGAATTGCTGAGTTGAAAAGTTTCTGTTGGAATTTTGTGCAGGCGAGGTATGCCATCTAGGCGCTGAGGAAAATGCGCAGAGAAGAACTCAGAAGGTTACAGATCAATAGAGATGAGTGGGACTAATTGATCGAGCGTATGGAAGAAAGGAGAAAAGGGCCATTTGGAAAGCCGCCCAGAGAAGTTGTTTGTCCAGGTATGACTTGAACGGTTTTTTTTGGTCTCACGCTCTCACATAAAAAGGAGTCCCGTCAATTAGAGAAGAGCCGCTGCTCTTTTATTTGGAATGCCTAAACAAACATCGGATCCGCGTGACAATTTTCATGGCAATTTAGAGAAGTTGATAAGGTTTACCAGGCACGTGAGAAACCCAGAGAAGCCACCAGAAATTTATTTGAGAAGAGCACCCATGTGATTTTTAAAAGATGGGCACAATCGATGAGGAAGTCAAACAAAAAGTTTTTTATTTTAAATTTTATAAGATGTATAAAAAAAAGTGCTCTCCATTATTTAACAAAAAGTCTTTGTTATTTAAAAACTCTTTATTATTTCAAAGGAGGTAGTGAGAAGTTTTTGGGTTGCTCTTTGTGTGGATTTATAAGGATCCACAATTTGCTATAAGATCCAAAAGATCCACAATCTATAAGAAAATTGTGTGGAGTCATAAAGTTGATTAGTAGGAGTGTTACATGTAAATGTTCTGGTTGAAGTGGATTTCAAAATGATTGAGAATAGTTTGTTTGTTGAAAGCATGCTTAGTGTGATGAGTTATTATTGATTGTGTACCTTCTTAAAGGATGAAAATAGAACATATTTGTCATGGAAGAATGTATTGAATCTTATTGAGTCTAGTTAACTCAATATTGGTACAGTTATTTTGTTAAGACGAAGGTAAATTCAAGAGAAAAAAAGATGTTAAGTATGGTGATGAGATTTATTTTGACTTTTATTAAGAAATTTGCAAAGAGTGAAGTAACTTCAGTGAACCGAAGAAGCAGATTCTAGTTAGGCGAGACTCGATATCAAGTGAATAGTTTGCAAGACAAAAGATCGAGGCTTCCAGGAAGTAGGGGCTGGAAGACAAAATTATTGCCTCTTCCATTATTGAAGAGCAAGAATCCATTTTATGAACAACGTTTCCGCATTTTATGAACAACGTTTATGCATTATTGAGCAGTAAAAACTGCATGAAGAAAGTCGCAAAGAAGAAAGATGGGCAGAGACATGCAACAAAATATAACTAAATTTTTTACTAAATTTTTTGTTTTTCATTCATCAACAAATACATAAGAAATGAATTGTTGTAATTTGAGGGGTGCATGTTCGGTTGTACCTGACACTCCGTTAGAAACTCCAGTAAGTTTTTTGATCTAATTATTTTGGTCTCATTTGTAAGAAGTTGTGAGCTTTTCTATAGGTAAGCTTTGTTCCCCATGTTTAGTAAGCCCTGAATCAGGCCTACATAGGTCAATATGTGATCATGTAGCATGTATCATTGGTTTTGAGCAGCATGAAGTGTTGGCCATGATACATCACAACTATCCCTGGTTTCGAGCAGCTTGAGGCGCTGGCCAGAAGGAATGTGGTATAAAGTCCACTTTGATAAAGGTATGTGGTATGAAGTCCACTTTGGTAAAGGAATGTGGTATTAAGTCCACTTTGGTAGATACAAGGGTGTCTACTCGTATAACTTGATGATTTTATCGGTGAATTTGAATCTTCGATTAACAGGGGAAATGAGAGATATTAATCTCAGAGTCAGGACCAAGTTTTGTTTAAGGGGGAGTGTGAGCATTTCTGCATTGGATGCTGGTGATAGGTAAAATTGCATTGGTGAAAGTGATAGTTTTTCCTGGATGTAATTAAGGGGGAGTGTTAAGGAAAATAACTAATTGCATCCTTAACTAGTTAGTTAGTTAGTGTACCGTTACAGGAATTGGTAACTCCTTAACGTCTTGTAACCATATTGTGTAACTATACATGTTCATATTAATAGAATACACATCAATAGTGTAATGTGTTGCATCAAATCTATCTCTCCTTAATCTTTTCAACTTTGAGTCGTGTTATATCTTGGACCTTTGTATGATTTTCTAAATTCAGAAATAGTACCCATTTATTCAGTATTCTGCTTGCATCTTCTAAATGGGTTTGCATCCACCTTTTAAAGAAACAAAGTTGTGCCTCTTCATCTGACCCAACTAGATTGTTGAATTGATATCAATACAGTGCATTTAGAGCATTATAATGGACAAAGATATATTGGATACCAAATCCCTGATTGTATATTAAAACTATCTAGATTCCCAATTCCATAGCCTAAATCAATCAATCCCAAAATTGTATGACCTGAACCCTACATCGATCATGATTTAATCAATTACTCGATAAATTTGAATCTACTTCGGTCGTTACATCTCATGAATGTGTTTGGATTAAAATTGTACGAACTGAACCCTACATTGATTAGGATTTAATCAGTTATTGGATAAATTTGAATCTAGTTCAGTCGTTACAACTTATGAATGCGTTTAGATTATGGGAGTGATAGCATGGAATCTGGATAATGCTCATTCTCACAGACCTCTTTCGCACTAAATCAATTCTTCTTCTTACACATTCGTGACAATTTAGGACAAATCGAGAAATTCCTCACAGCCATTTCGAAGGTAGGACAAATTGAGAAAGTCCTGTGCGTTATCAATAAGCTGTAAAATAATTATATTTTAGAATAATTGAACTAAGAATAATTTTTTATCAATTATTGAAAGAAACTGCTTGTCACACCTATCTGTTGTCCATGTATGCACATGATTTGTTTCTGAAAGTCTAATGACACTTTGTTAGGTCATTATAGTGGAACAAAACAACAAAAATAATTGTTTTGTGTTGTTGATAAACAATTTTATTTGATGTCACTGATAACTCTTACAGGTAGTAAGATCTAAATAGAATTTACAAAGAAAATAGTAACCCTTATGAAATCATGGGAATGCACAATTATATTTTCCTTCGTCAAGTGGGTAGATTCAATCTATTTTATGTTTTGTGAAAACTAAATTCATTTTATCATTTTTGCTGGCATATACTTCACTTTCTGAAAATACTAAATAGTAACCCTGCTGAAATCATAGGAATGCACAACTATGCTTTACTTGATTTACTTTAAGTGAGTAAACTCAACCCAATTAAAATGTTTTGTGCAAAAATAAAATCATTTTATACTTTGGTTGTTTACTGGAGAAGTTCATATGTATTGAAATATTTTGTTATTGTCAATTATGCTCAAGAATTCTAAATTGTTCTTTTTGCAAGAAATCTTTGCATAAAAGTTTCTTCTGCCTCTAAAATTGCATTTATATCAGAAGAGTTGTGCATTGGTTGTGGTATCTGTGTTAAAGTTAAATTATTGTTTTGAATAACTTGTAGGAATTGATACAAAATGAGTAATCAAGGCAAAAAATGGAGGACTATCATGGGCATTGAGGTGCAAGACCCTAAAGATCAGATCACATTTTCTGGTAAAGATTTAATTTGGTCTAAAATATATAGAACAAACATGAGCATTGATCGGGTTGCGAAAATCCTTTTGAAAAGAGTTCCTGACTTTATTAGAGGGGAGGAAATGAATCAAGAAGCTCTATTTTCTTTCATCCGCCAACAAAACAAACCCCCAAAATCAAGGGCTAGTGCTTCCTTACGGTATGAGTTGTAAGTACATTAGAAATACATTGTTTACATGTTGGTAATACAAGTGTTTTCTCATTTGTTATATGTATTGATGTTTCAAACATTGTTATGAAGTTATGCTTGCTCATATGGCCGAGAGGATAAGAGAGGAAAACATACAAAGAAACGAAGGACATCCTTTTTGAAGAATAGGGGTTGTCAGTGCCACTTCATCGTAAAGGTTATGGTTCAAAACCTCAACGTAGCAATTTTGACATATAATGTGTATCACCATGAAGATGGGGATAGATGGCCTTGTCATGGCCAACATGATACTTCGGGTGAGGCTAGGTCCATGCATAAGCCAAGGCTTTCAAGAGACATGGTCTCTTATGTAGAAAGTTGTTATTTTTTGGAAGTACCAGTTGATTCAGTTTGTAAAATGCATATAAAAAAACATGTTGATATGGATGCCACAACTCGGGAAAGAGATTTTTTCTTGAGCAGGAAATATGTTTTCAACATCTACAATCGTTTGATGAAGGGAAACTACCAATTGAACAATAATGATGAAATGAGTGTGAACCTTTGGTATTAAAAACACCAAGATAATTTTTTCTTTTACCAAAAGCCCAATGGTGGAGATGTCCCTTTCATAGCTGGAATTCAAATGCCATGGATGTTGGAGGCCATGGTTAAGCTATCTCACAATAGCTTAATAGCCTTGGATTCAACATTTAATAGAATTAAATATGGGGTAAATATGTTTCCAATGATTGATTTAGTATGATCATTTCGTTTGTAGTGATTAAAGATTATTGATGACTTAAACTTAGCTACATATGCTATTTTGAATATGACAGTATCAATTGTACACATTAGTAGCTTTTGATGAACAATAAAGCGATGTGTCAATTTCATGGGTGGTGGCATTAAAAAATACATCATATGATATTGCACATTGGTTGGAGCACCTTATGCATAGGTGTTACCAATTTCGTCATGATTGGAAAGTTAATGCCTTCATGGTTGATGATGCATCAACTCAAATCATTGTATTAAGGTAAATTCAATATTGTTATTGTACATTTTATTTTTTCTATAAATATCACACTAAAGATGAATTGAATTTGGCAGGAGGATCACAAGTTGTGAAGTGATCTTAAGTATTTGGTATGTATGACGAGCATAGCTAAAAAATGTCAATCGATTGGCTAGTAGTCCCGAAATAGAAAGAGGGATGTTCAATGAGTTAGGCATCGTTATGAAAAATTGTTCCAATGGTGAAGTGACAGATGCAATCGATGGAGTTTTTATCAAATTCGTAAATGAGAAAAAATCCTTGGACTATTTCTACAAGAATTGGGTTGTTGGTGATAAGATCCGTAAGTGCAAGAAATTTTATTTGTATTTGTATTTTTGTGTTTTGTAAATATGATATCTTCACTAACTCATTTTTTATATGTAGAGATGTGGGTAAAAGGATGCATAGATTTTCCTCATGCAAATTAGGAGACAAATAATGCTATCGAGTCATATCATTGTTACCTAAAGACCAAATTTCTATCAAATCGAAGAAAAAAGTGTGCTCATAGGATGGATTGGTTATTGTATATCCTTTTGATAAATGTTGAACCCTATTACCGATTCAAGGAAATTTTGAAAAAAGAGGGATATTTGAATAACTACAGGAAAGAGAAACAATATGAATCATCAATGAAAAAAAAAAGAATAATTCGAGATAGTGATTGTTGTCTTCATGAGAGCATATCTCATTCCTATTGGGTGATGATTCAAACAAAGTTTGATAAGAAATATCTTGTCACGTGGTATCACAAAAATTTTATACCTTGTGATTGTCCATGGTCTATTCATGACAACATTTGCAAGCGTGCCATAAAGGTAAATTCGTTTTATTACACCTTAGGTGATTAAAATTCATTACTCGATCATGATGCAATACCCAATTCATTCAATGACCATCATGAGATAAGCGTACATGAACGAAATCTTTATGTAGATGCCAACAAATCTATTATGGACAGTGGTATTGTTGATCTAGATGTTGAGGGACTTCAGCTGGCTAGAGAGGAGTTGTTTGGATACTTAAAGCTGATTTTAAACAGTCCTCTCTCTTCTTTGAACAAGATTGAACAATTGATTGGTCTGGTTAAAAAAATATTGGATGACGGCAACAAACTTCATATTATGGATTATGAATTCACCCTTGGGTTGGGTGCTTTTGAGTCATCTCTAAAGAGGAATAAGAGTTTTCTTAACCCTTAAAAGAAGAGCAAAAGAAGAAAACAAAGTGAAGGATTAAAAATTGATTTGAATGTCCCTGCATATGAATATTAACCATTTCAATTTTAGTGCCTCAACAAGCGAGGGCGTCCTCGCTCCAACAATGCAGTGTCTATGGTCCTAGGTGAATTTAATAAAGCAATGATATGAATATGTTTAGATTATTGTATATAGACATCACTATTTTTTAACAGAGTAGTGTGTGAACTATTTGCAGAGGTGCAACAATCCACTACTGTGGATTCATTCAAAGGGCATAGACATATACTATGTCATTATAGTTTTCCTACCATTCCAAGTACTTTTGGTTGGACTCGCAATTGATACAATCCATATTTTCATATGTGTATTACTTTACATGCCAATGTGAGTTTTATTATAGATATAGAAGCTTCTTCTGGAGATATTCCTCCCTTAGAACATGCTCAGTTGGTTGACAACTCTTCAGTTGGTGATTTTACAGGTTTGTTGTGATATACTTTATCTTAGTTTGTTCTAATTGGTGTATTGAGTGTTGTTGATGTATTAATGTGTTAACTATGATTATGACAGGTAACTATACTACGAAGGGAGAAAAA
This sequence comes from Picea engelmannii, assembly GCA_009831015.1. Classification (NCBI taxonomy): domain Eukaryota; kingdom Viridiplantae; phylum Streptophyta; class Pinopsida; order Pinales; family Pinaceae; genus Picea; species Picea engelmannii. Next base: position 49,436 of record ML782738.1, on the reverse strand, counting down.
TCCTCTTCTGACATACAAAGGCAACCACACGAGGGTTGTAGCTCCAATATTGCCCAATTTTCCAGTGACATACTGCATCATATCGAGAAAAGATCAGACTCTACTAAAAACAAAGAAATAGAATGTTGTTTATCAATAAAGAGATATGATATCTTGAGGCAAAGATTCCCTCTCATCTGTTTCTACTATCACAACCTTTCCTTCATGGAGTACTAGAGTTTCTTTAGAAAAATCATCAGTTGTCTCATTTAGCTCTCTGTATACATGTTGAAATAATACATATCCAATTATGTTTCTTTCTTCTCTGATTTTTTCCATTATAGGGATAAGAGTTAAGTTCTGCAGATTATTAATTCCATTTGTCCAATCTATTAATAGCTTTGCATAAGAATGTTAGAATCTTGGAATGTACATGTTAGCGATGACCACTAAGTAATACAAAATCATTCAAAATGTCTATGGCTACCCTCTAAGTAATACGCATATGACATGTAAAAGAGAATTCCATATTTAGAAAAAAAAATTAGGTCCACAGCTGGGGCTTTAAATCCTCCTTTTGATGGATGAGAGTTTTTGTAAGACAAATCATCATGAAAGGTTTGTTTCCCCATACAATTTTTCGCATAAAAATACCATCTTCATATGAAAGTAAATGCAAAAGAGAAGAAGAACATGAAGAAATAGGTGGCCGGAAATTTATGCAATCAAAACCTTATTCTACCATACAATTTCCACCTCCCAAAATGCATTTTCCAGCTTAAAAATCATGCATGATTTCACCAATATATAAGGAGGAAGATGGCAGCAAAATTTCTGAATTTTTAACATCACAAATTTGATCCTTATGCTGGAAACAATATACATTAAAACTGATATGACATGGCCGATAATTTTGCAATAAATCCACCCCAGAAGTGAGAGTCCATGACTAAAACAAATTTGCACAAATATCTTCACAAGGATGCCCAAATTCTATGTCATTAATAGGAACACATGGCTAGAAAATACTATGCATATATTTTGAAATTACCTCTTCAATGTTAGGTTGTCCTGAAGGTTGAAAATCCACAATTTTTTCCATAGACACATCACTAGAATGGGATGTTGCAGGTGCAGACCTGTAGTTTATGTGGGATAGGAAGATTTCTCGTATCTACATGTGTGAGAAAATATACTTCTTATTTTTACTAGACTGTACACTCTCCCATGATCACTTTACAAGAAGGGTTGACATATGTAGTCACCTAAACTTAATTGTAAATGTTTGCAATGTGCATAAATCAACTCGAGGAAAAAACTATAAATTGGGAGTGAAACAACTTACTTACAAGAAATACGCCAAAAATAGAAATATCCATCCATGTAACTGCAAAATTACCCAAGTCACTAGGGCCCCTTTCCCTGATAGGGTTAAGGAAGTTGCTAGTGTATTTCCTCAGATCTGTGTCAAAACATGTGCAACTAATGAATGTGTGGCATGAAATTGAACCCTGAGTCTCACCAACCTAGAATCAAACTAAAAAATTAGTTGAAAGTAATGATCTTATTATGTATCCTATTGGATATTGGAGTATAACTCAGAGAATTATTATAATTTTAGGTAAAACTGAAGCTCATCATATGTAGACAACATAAGTTCCTTGTATAATTCTAGTTTGCAACTGTCACATTTATGGTTAAGGATAAGGAAATTCAAATAGGTCATTGTCATCAGAAGTAATTATATTATTTAACAAAAAAAAAAATGAAAAAAATATAAAATATATGAATAAAGTCATGCATTGATATTGCAGATCCCTATCAACCAAAAGTGATAACCTAAAGGAACACATATTTCCTAGAAGAACAAAAGTTTAATGGATTAAAAGTTTTGCTAATCAGGTTGTAGTAGAAATATAAGAATGCAGTCCTTATAATTCTTAGTTAATTTTGCAAATATTACTGCAAGTGCAACAAAGTTATGGATGTTAATATAATTCATGTTAACCAGAAATCAAATTACCTTTCATTTAATTTGAGACAATAGCATGCTAAGATCTTCCTAATACTCATCAAGTGAACTATTGTAAATCCAAGTAAACAAAAGAGACCTTGGAACTATAAATGGCCTTTGTACAGATGCATGCCTCTAAACCCAACTTAGAACACTAGCAATCAGGAGAGACTGTGAAAACAACTTAACTTATAGGATAGCATTTGAATAAATAATCAAATTGTTAATGGACAATAAAGCTAAGATGCGGCAAAGAGACTAAATTGATGTCTCCACAAATACTTACTGATTTATCATCCTTTGGAAGTCGATTCCACAAATCACCTATCATCTTGTTGATCTCTCTATCTGTATCTGGTTGAACTGACTTAAGCCTGGCTCGTTGCTAAAAATAAATAAAATTATAACTCGTTTTGTTCTGTCTTGGGGCATTTGGATCCTTTCTTAACATTTCCTTTCTCTTTCGCTTGCAGCCTAGTCTGTGATCCAACATAGAAGTTCTAAAGCCGGTCTTCTGACTATTCATAAATGTAGACACACTTGCACCCTATGGTCTGGAGCTAGAAGGAGGTACATGGTTGAGGACACCCCTCATTTTTCTTGTTCCCACCATCACAGTGACAAGATAGGCATAGTCAATTTTACCGTCAATAGAACCAATTACAATGCTTCATATTGATGATGTGGGGTCAACTGCAGTAGTTACAGATATATCACTACAGTTATAAATGAATTGAAAACAGAAATCACAAGGATAATCTTTAACAGGATAACTTCAATTCATTTCGTTCATACCCCCAAGAGCTTGTGTAGAATCAATTTTCCTTGTTCTGATATATGCTTCAAGATCCTCTGAAACTGGACATGTGTAATCAGCCCATATGATTTGATTCATGGATGGGGTTGAGCTGGGTGGGGGAACTATTTGTGAATCAGATAGGAAAGACAACATCGTTCAAGACAAAGGCCAGTGTGAATCTTACTAATTCACAAAAGGGAAGAAAAGTTGTTGACTGTAAAATTTTTTTTGCAATTAAGAAGCTAAGCCAGGCCAAGACTCAAGGACACATGGAATTCCTAACAGAGATGGAAACCTCGGGGAAAGTTAAGCACATGAATCTAGTGCCAATTCTTGGATATTGCTCATTTGGGGAGGAAAAGTTGTTGGTATATGAGTATATGGTGAATGGAATCCTTGATTTGTGGTTAAGGATCAGGGCATATTCCCTTGAGGTACTCGACTGGTCTAAACGCTTCAAAATTGCAATGGGATCAACGAGAGGCCTTGCATTCCTTCATCATGGCTTGATTCCTCACATTATTCATTGAGATATGAAAGCTAGAAACATCTTGTTCGATGGAGATTTTGATCGCAAGGTTGTTGACTTTGGATTGGCACACATCTTTAGTTCTTGTGAAACTCATGTAAGTACTGACATTGCAGGCACATTTGGATACATTCCTCCGTAATATGGGCAGAGTTGTAGATCCACCACCAGAGGTGATGTGTACAGTTTTGGAGTGATATTGCTTGAACTGCTTACTGGAAAGGAGCTAAGAGGACCAAAATTCAGAGATATAGATGGTGGAAATCAATTAAGCGAGTTATATTATAGAATTCATTGTCCAAAATGAAATTGTACCATTTATTTCATGGCCTGTGAATAGTGGTATTTTAGACCATGGAAATTTAGCACATTCTTTGCTATATGAAACTATCCCTAGTTGAAATGTTTGTTTATGAGATGGGGACAAGAGTCATATGTGAAAACTCACTTAAACTCAGTTTTCTTATGTATATACATTGTCGCTAACCCTTTGATATCACATTGGCAATGTTGACATTGTGGTGTACACTTATGACACACACTCAAGGCAATGCTCTCTACGTCCAACAATGAGAGCGACGAATGAACTTCTCGTTACATGCACATATTTATTTGGTGAAATTGACCCTTAATTAGCATGATTGATATACAAAGTTTGGGGAATGATCTTCAATTGATAATATTTGTTAATTATTCTTTTGAATGATTTTTGACTAATTGATTTTTTTTTAGACTTTGGTTCATTGATTGTAGTGGTTGAATCCTGTTTTGAGACATGCGTGGACTTGTGAAAACATTTCAATCCCTTGTCAAATGAATACCTCGGTGATTGTATATGTGTTATATTTTATGAATCCTCTCTAAGTGATGCTTGATTATTGTGTAACTGTATAGGCACTTAAAAAACATTCAACATAGTATCAGGCTAGTCTAAATATTGGTAGAACATCATCAATTCTAGTGCACCAGTAGGTTGGAGGTTGACAAAAGGTGCCAGAAAACAGGAAAATGTAGACAGGGACGAATGGAGGTTGACAAAAGGTACCAGAAAACAATCGTTGGGAAGTCGAAATTATAAAACAATTAGATTACTGCCAAAACAAAATCCCAGCGTAATCCTAATGGAAAATTTTAATAATTTTGGATGATCATTAGAACATTAACAAGCATTGTTAAAGGAGTTTGCTAAACATTCTAACTAGCAACAACCACTTTATAAAAGTGGTTGATATACGCCGGTCGACGCCATTTTACACATATTCAAATTAATGGCGTTGATCGATGTATATCAACCACTTTTATAAAGTGGTTGTTGCTAGTTGACGATCGACATGGGTTGTGGAAGACCATTAATGTATTAACACATAATTAATGTATTAATTAATTATAATATATAATAATAATATATTAATGTATATAAACTAATGGTTTATTAATGTATCAATAAATTCATACATCATTAACTAATGCATTGTTAAAGTATTAATACACTAATAAAGTTATACATTAATAATTCATTAAATACATCAATAAAAATATTAAATGCAATAACACATTAAATACTTTAAATCGATTAATAAATATATTACTAAAGTATTAATACATAAATATACAACCTGAGTGGGCCTAATGGTTAAGAACATGTGTTTCCTCTTAAGAGGTCACAAGTTCAAATCGAGAGGGGGGTAGGGTATGTATACCTCTGTAGACTTTACCGGTCAGTGACCTTAAAAATAGATTATTATTATTATTATTATTATAATACATCAATAAAATAGTAATACATTATTATGTAATGTATAAATTAAATTACTAATACATTAATGTATTAATGTATAATGTAACATACTAAACTATTAATACATTAATAAATTAGTAATGTATTAATTAATTAAAACATTTTGAATTAATACATTGCCAAAGTATTAATACACTAATAAAGTAACATATTAAAGTAATAATAAAAAAATAGATTTAAAACATTAAATCCATTAATAAATACATAGCTAAAACATTAATATAACATTAATACAATGATAAGTAATACAATAATTTATAATGTAACATATTACATTATTAATATATTAATAATACATTATTAAAGTAATAACACATTAATAAATACAATATTGAAGTATCAATACATTATTAAAGTAGATAATACACTAATAAATAGGTAGACCTTGATTGACTTAGGGAAGGAAAGATTCACTATTGTTGATCATGGTTGTTCTTCACCATGGTTGAATGTAGTTGAACATGACCATGGTTGACTATCGTTGACCATGTGGATGTGATTATGGTGGGCTATGTTGATTATGTTTAACCAAATTTTACTATGGCGCTACTACATTGCAATGTTGATAATGTTGTTTTCATCACATTATGATGTCACATGGCTTCACAAGGTTATAGTAATCAAATTACGGCGAAGGGTTTTTGCTTGTAACATTATGGTGTTGGAAGAGGTTTGTCATGGTTTTATAGTGGGTTATGTTCTTCGCATAGCCAAATCGGGAAATGTTCATCGCATTGCAATGTTGGTCTATGTTTTTCACATTGCAACATTGGGTTGTGTACATCACATTGCGATAATGGGATGTGTTCGTCCCATTGAAACGTTTGGAAATGTCTTTCACAATGTGACGTCTGAATATAAGCATCACATTGCAATGCAAGGATATCTTCGTCACATTACGATGATAGGGATATGCTCGTCACATTAGAATGTTTGTTTATGTTCATCACATTGTGATGTCAGGGAAATGTTCATCACATTGCAACATCTGCATATGTTCTTCACATTGAAACGTTTGTATATGTTAGTCATTGAGACTATGGTTGATCGTAGCTATCCTTCACCATGGTTGATTGTGGTTGACCATGACCATGGTTGAATATGGTTGGTTGGGGTTTATTATGGTTGACCATGCCCATGGTTGAACTTCATTGACCATGTGGATTTGATTACGATGGGCTATGTTGATTATGTTAAACCAAAATTTACTATGGAACTACTACATTGCAATGTTGATCATGTTTTGTTCATCACATTATGACATCACATGACATCCTAAGGTTATAGTAATCAAATTACGATGAAGGATTTTTTTGTTTGTCACATTATGGTGTTGGAATAGGTTTATCATAGCCCGATAGTGGGTTATGTTCGTCGCATAGCGACGTTGGGAAATGTTCGTTTCATTGCAATGTTGGTCTATGTTTGTTAGATTGTGACATTGGGTTGTGTACATCACATTGCGACAATGGGATTTGTTCATCCCATTGAAACGTTTGAAAATGTCTTTCACAATGCGATGTCAGAATATGGGCTTCACATTGCAATGAAAGGATATGTTTTTCTCATTACAACGAGTAGGCTATCTTCGTTACATTGCAACGTCCATTTATGTTTGTCACATTGCGACAACAAGGATATGTTCATCACATTGCAATGTCCATATATGCTCGTCACATTGAGATGTTCGTTTATGTTCGTCATTGAGACTATGGTTGATCGTGGTTGTCCTTCACGTTGGTTGAATGTAGTTGACCATGACCATGGTTGACTATGGCTGGTCGGGGTTTTTTATGGATGACCATGCCCATGGATTAACTTTTTCGACCATGTGGATCTAATTATGGTGGGATATGTTGATTATATTTAACCAAAGTTTGCTATGGAACTATTTCATTGCAATGTTGATCATGTTTTTTTCATCACAATGTGACGTCACATGGCATCATAAGTTTATAATAATCAAATTAGGATGAAGGGTTTTTGTTTGTCCCATTATGGTGTTGGAATAGGTTTGTCACAGTCCGACAGTGGGTTGTCTTCGTCACATAATGACGTTGGGAAATGTTCGTCTCATTGCAATGTTGATATATGTTTGTCACATTGCAACATTGGTTTGTGTACATCACATTGCGACAATGTGATGTGTTCATCCCATTGCAATGTTTGGAAATGTCTTTCACAATGCGACATCATAATATGAGCATCACATTGGAACGCATGGATATGTTCATCACATTATAATGACACGACTATCATCACATTGCAACATCTGTTTATTTTCATCACATTGCGATGGCATGGATATGTTCGTCACATTGGGACGATGTATATGTTCATCACATTGAGACGAACGTAAATGTTTGACACATTGCGACGACATAGATATGTTCATCACATTAAACTGTCTGTATATGTTCGACACATTGAGATGTTTGTATATGTTCGTCACATTGCGACGTTACTATGTTTGGTAGATTGCAATGTTACTATGTTCGACACATTATGGTGTTTGGAAATGCTTCTCGCATTGTGACGTTAATATGTTTGATATATTGGTAGATTGAAATGTTACTATGTTCGACATATTGCGCAACGTTGCTATGTTTGGTAGATTTCAACGTTACTATGTTCGACACATTGTGACATTTGGAAATGTTTTTCACATTGAGATGTGAGGATATGTGCATCACATTACAACATGAGGAAATGTTCATCACATTGTGACGCCAACGTGATGTGTGCCACATTGCCAAATATGTTTATGTTCATCACATTGCGACGTTACTATCCACATTGTGACAACATGCCTATGTTTGTCACAATGTGACATCCATACATGTTCATCACATTGTGACATTACTATGTTCAGTTGATTGCAATGTTACTATGTTCATCACTATGCGACGTTACTATGTTTGACACATTTCGACATTATTATGTTCGTCACATTGCGACATTAATATGTTTGGTAGATTGCAATGTTACTATATTCGACACATTGCAACATTTGCAAATGTTTGTCACAATGATACATTGCTATATGTGTGTCACATTGCAACATGAGGAAATGTTTGCCACATTGTGACGACAAGGCGATTTGTGACACATTGCAATGTATGTTTATGAATGTCACATTGAGACATTAATATCCACATTGCCACGACATGCCTATGTTCATCACATTGTGACATCAGTTTATGTTCATTACTTTCTGACATTACTATGTTCAGCTGATTGCAATGTTACTATGCTCATCACTATGCAATGTTACTGTGTTTGACACATTTCGACATTATTATGTTCGTTTGTATATGTTCGTAACATTGCGACATTAGTATGTTTGGTAGATTGCAATGTTACTATATTTGACACATTGCGACGTTTGAAACTGTTTGTCACATTAAGACGTTGCTAAATGTGTGTCACATTGCAACGTGAGGAAATGTTTGTCACATTGTGACGACAAGGCGATTTGCGACACATTGCAATGTATGTTTATGAATGTCACATTGTGATGTTACTATCCACATTTCCTCGACATGCCTATGTTCGTAACATTGTGATGTCAATTTATGTTCATCACATTGTCACATTACTATGTTCATCTGATTATAAAATTAATATATTCGTCATATTGCAATGTTACTATGTTTTTCATTGTGCGACGTTACTATGTTCAACATGTTTCAACATTACTATGGTCGACACATTGTAATGTCCAATTTTTTTCGTCAGATTGCAACGTCGAGGCATGTTCGTCGCATGACAAGGTTGGTTTGTGTTCGACACATTACGAAAATGAATTTTTGGCAAAGTTTTTATAAAAAAATCTAATTAAGTGCTTCCTTTGTGAAAAATATAGGAACTTTGAACTAACACGATATATTACATAGAAGAAAACTTAGAATCACACATGTTCTAAGGACATTGATAGCATATGATCTTGAACTGTAAAATCTATCCCTTCCAAATAAGAATGTATAAAATTAAAGTATGCATTTATGCATTCCACTTTTTGGTGTTGCAAATTGTGATTGTCAACAAAAAACAAAGGAAGTGGTTAAAAACAATTATGATTTATAGTAGTAAAATATTTAATTGAAGTCCATTTATGAGTATTGTGATAGATTTAGTAAATAGATTCATACAAGTAATGTGTTCTCATACAAATAACTTGTTCATACAAATGTGACAGATCCTTTCATGCCATGGTGTTTTAATTTTATATATTATTTATTTTTTATATTTTATAATGAAATAAATTTTCATCAAAAGTTTTTTTTTATAATAGAATCTTTCAAGATATAAAAGACATTTATATCTTTTGTCAAATTTAAAATATCTTAATGTAAATAAAAATATAAAATCTTATATTTCTCTTAATATATTGTTAATAGAAATTTGGTTTAAAATATGAAATATTAGACTTTTTTCTTGAAATAATATATATTTTATTAGAAATTTGAGTTACATTGAACATTTTTTCTAAAAAAAATAATTATTTAAATTTTTTTTTTATTTAATATGGTTATTTTTTAATTTAATCTTTTATTTATTTGATGTAGTTTGTTAATATTTTCATTGTTATTTTAAATAATTTATTTTCAAGTAAACCAAAAAAATAATAATTTATAATAGATCCAAAAACAAAACAATAAAAATACTTATATTTTAATGCTTAAAATATATTAATTCTATTATTATGCTTGCTAAAAACAATAAGAATACTTATATTTTATGTGTTAGTGTTTTATGTTAGTGTTAATGTTTTATGCGTTTCTTATAAATATTTGTATTTTATGTGTTATTTATAAAATTTTAATTATATTGTATAATTAAAATTAAAAAAAAAAAAATTAATAAATATAATTGCATATAAAAAAACAGAATTAAATGAACAACTTATTTTAATAAATTTTGTAATCATAAACTCAAAAACAATGTTGATATAAATCAAGATTCTATTTGACGATGATGATTATTAACGTCCACTAAGACTAATTGGTCTATCGAACCTTAAGAGGGTAAGTGATTACTTGTGATTATTTAAAATTTTGTTTCTGTGCTCGAAAAGCATTAAGAGAATATTTCCAAGATCACCATACTTTTGTTGAATTAAGATGTTAGGAAGGTTGGTAGTGTGATAAATATTTTGAAAGTGAGATCTAATATGGGTATAGGCTCGACAATCTAAGAGAAAGTGATTTTCATCTTCAACCTTCTTAGTTTCAGAAAGGTGACACACTCTTTCATCCCATGGTGTTTTAGGAATTGACCAACGCATAGTTTCACTATGGAGCTCATGAGAATTTTTTCTTATCTTAACAATGCTTATTTTTTTCTTTACACTTGGAAAAATAGATAGATAATTTTGATCTTCTAGATTAGGGTTGATTACATCTTTATAATATCTTAATTTTCTTTTTTCCTCTAACTCTTTATCACACCACATTTTCTCTTTAAATTTTGATTTGACGTTTTTTTTAATAGTATTTTTTTCTGCAAAATAGTTTCTTCCATGATTCCCTAATAATTTAGCCAAGACTCGACGTCTTTACGACTTCCTCGCTTGAGTCGATGGTGGTTATGACTTGATTTTGAATCAATTTTAGGTAGCCTCTTGTCTTCCATATTGTTTAACTTGTTCTTATACATTATATATCTAGTCATAGCCATGCTCTCAATGGGGGAGAGGCTTGTTTCTAAGAGGAGGATATTTCCTTTAATTTTGAGATTATAGGTTATAAAATTCTTTTGTATTTGCTCTATCTTTCTCTGGGATTCACGAGAGATACTACAGCCCCAGTCTTCACATCCATAAATAATAACATGTGTAACAAGAGTCTCAAAGAGGAGTTTCTTCTTATCCCAACTCCAAAGATCATCTTATTTACAATTGTTTTCAAGCCCATAATAAGCTTTCCATCCCCCAATAATCCTTTTCTCAATGCTATAATTCCAATTGAGCTTGTGGTGAATATCAATTCCAAGATATTTGTATGAAGTCACTTCCTCCAAGTTGTTGTTGTCATGTACAAAGGTATCATAAGAGATCTTATTGGATTTAATAATCATGACCTTAGTCTTATCAATATTAACAATCATACCCATATTGGAGCAAAAATCCTTTGAGGATTCTTAGTTGATTTTCAAGATGATGGAGACTCCTTGGTTTTATATATTTATAATTATAATATATAGAGATAATATAAACAATGAAAAAAAAATATTTAAATTAAATCTCTAGATAATATAATATTAATTAATTGTATTGATAATATAATATTAATTAATTATATTAATAATATAATATTAATTAATTATGCTAATAATATAATATTAATTAATTTTGATGAAAACATTATTTCATTATAAAAAGAAAATAATAGAATATAAATAAAATATCTATATTTTATAATTATATATTATATTTTCATATAATATATAGGTTAACTCTAATCCTAATAAATGTAATCAAATAATTAATATAACTCTAACTCTAACCACTCTAACACTAAAACTAATTAATTCTAATAATTAATAACCACTCTAACACTAAAGCTAATTAATTCTAATAATTAATTAGTTGTTCATAGTGATGTTTGCAAATACTCTAACACTAAAACTAATTAATTCTAATAATTAATAACCACTCTAACACTAAAGCTAATTAATTCTAATAATTAATTAGTTGTTCATAGTGATGTTTGCAAATAGTTATGAAAGTATTATTGATTGTTTAATAATATTGAATTAAATTATAATATAATAGGTAAATAGTTAAACTATCTTCAAAAGATTATCTCTAAAATCATTTAAAATGGAATAGTAAACAAAACAAGCTAAATTTTATTCTTTTATAATTTTATTTATGTCATTTGAACAATGAAAATTAAAATAATTAAAAAAGTTGATTTAATATGTTTAATAAATTTATGAACATTTTATAATTTCTATATGCTTACCAGCTTTGTACTATAGCTTTGTCTTTGTATACAAGTCTAAATTTACATTCAAATTTAATCACCTAAACAATTCTAAAGAACAATTCAGTCTAATTAAATCTTTTATTGGATTTCTATATAAATAATGCATTTAACTATATATAATCAGTAGCCAATATAAACACACTTTAATTTTATTGAATTAAGTGAAAATATTAGAAAAAATATTCCAAAATCAAAAGATTATTATCTATGAAAAAAAGATTATTATCCATGAAAAAATACTATTGGCAAAAAAAGACCAAAAATTGACAATGCTTGATCTATTAGATGTACGCGACATCTACTATGTAAGAAGCCACTCGTACCAATAAGGCGAGAAAAAGGTTTATAACTATATATATATATATATATATATATATATATATATATAATCGGCAACCAATATACCCATAGCTTGATTTTATTGAATTAAGTAAAAATATTAGAAAAAATATTCCAAGATCAAAAGATTATTATCCATGAAAAAAAACTATTGGAAAAAAGCCAAAACCTGAGAATGCTTGATCTATTAGATGTACGCTACATCTACTATGTGAGAGGCCCCTCGTACCAATAAGGCTACATGAAGGTTTATAGGTTTAAATTATAGGTTTATTGATATTTTCTTATTATTATAAAAATAATCTTAATACTATTAAATGTAATTAAGATTTAAATTCATTTTAAATAATACTAATTCAAGAGTAAAAATATAATTACAAAAATAAATGTTAATAATTAATGTTAATAACGTGAATGGGTTTTCAATTCAACGCTACTAGTGATGCTTTCGAACCACGAATTAAGGTGAAGAAATTGTAGTACCATTTAATTTTTAACCATAAAATTTTAATGAAGAAACCCTATTCAACCATACATCTACTTAAAATTTATCTTTCCCTTAGTTTTTCGGTGAGAATTTATATTCCCTCAAGAGAGCTCGAATCCCTGATGTCTCTAATTTTACATGCGTCAAGAAAATAATTCTTAAGATGCGTCAAGAAAATAACTTCATATATTTCTCTTTCCCTTAGTTTTTGAGTGAAGGAGGAACTTTCTTTGTGAATTGATATTCTCTCAATAAAGCTCTTAAAAAAAAATAACTTTTAGATTCAAATTAAGATAAAAAAAATATTTTAAACTTTCAATCTCTATAATAAATCATAAAAACATAAAATATTTTAAACTTTCAATCTATATAATAAACCATAAAAACATAAAATATTTTAAACTTTCAATCTATATAATAAACCATAAAAACATAAAATATTTTAAACTTTCAATTTATATAATAAACCATACAAACATACAGAAGATGTAAAATATAAAATTTGCAAGCTTTGAATCTATATAATGAACCATACAAACATAAAGAAGCTCTAAAATACAAATTTGCAAGCTTTGAATCTCTATAATAAACCATACAAACATAAAAGAAGCTCATGGGAAAGAAGCATAAAATCTTTTAAGTTTTAGCAATTTATTGCACTCTAACAAGAGAGTCTATGCTTCTCATTTTATACCAAGATTATTTTCATAAAAGTCCTTCTAGTAATTTTTTAATTCTAAAAAGTAAATGTGAAGAAGTAAATATGTTAATGGATTTATTTAGAAATGTCAAAGAAGTTATCAACATTAAATTTTATTTATTGATTTGAGTATAAGACCAAGAATATGGAAGCATCTTTAATTCTTAACCATAAGATTGAAATTTGTAATTAAAAAAATTATTAAACCAATAAAAGGACATCCCTATAAGCATAAAAATTAAATGATATCACATTCAAGTTTAAGTAAGGTAACATGCAAGTTTTTGGATTTATAATCCAACCATCCAACAAATTGTACATGAACCCAATCAACATTTAAAAATGCCATGCTATAGGTTAGTTATTGATTACTATATGTTTTTCCGAATCCCGATAAATAACGTGGGATCGTTTTTTTTCCTTTTTCCGAATTTATTTTTTTCGTTTGATTTTGTCTGAAATTTGGTGATGAATGGTTGAATCTGCAGATTTGAGTGGTTAAGTTCATATAATCCCAGTTTCTCATGGGTTTTTTCAGCAAGTTGAATCCATTTATGCATTCAGAAATACAATTTAAACAACATAAAATAACTATTTTGTCCAAATTTACATGGCTGGATTCTGCAAAACCCTGGGCACTCGAATTATACAGAAATAATCACTCAAATCTGTGGATAGGGCAAAGATTCCCTGAAAATATCATGGGTAAAAAACCATTTAGTAGAGTAAGACAATATGTGTTCTCTAGCTGTTATACAAAATGGTTTTTTTATCCAAATTCAGAACAGAAATCTGAAGGAAATCACTATTTTTTTATTTTTTACAATCAATTTCTAAATACATAAATAGATTTAGCATGCTGCAAACCCCTAAAATGAAGGTGAAATAACATTCCATTTGGAAAGAATGTTAACACTTAAAAGCTATTTGACAGGATGATGTTAAGTATTCTCCCACAGTAAGCATGTTAAATATTGTCCCACAGTAAGCATGTTAAATATTGTCCCACGTTGATGGCTGCAGTTGATAAGAGACAAAGGAGGAAGCATAGATAAGCGAGAAGGAAAATATCTTTTTCACGGAACTGGGTGTTCGACACAAAGCGAACTATTCTTTCGACTTTTATCAAAGAATACCGTTTGTTGCCACTGGCGGCGCCAAACAAGATGTAAGATGCTGATTTCTGCTAAAAAGAAGAGCGGCATAGTCGTGGCATAATCATTCATGTCATTCTAAATTGAAGTCCCAAGTATTCTCTACTTATGGGAGGTTGCGATCCGTAATTACTGGTTTCGATCTGAAATGAAATGAGGTACTTTCTGCAACGGAGGGCAAATCAGAGTGTACTTACTGCATCGCGTTGTTTCATTCATCGCAGTTTACACGGAGAGATGCGACGATTGCATGCAGAATTGAAACACAAGTGCAGATATAACATTTCTCGCTCCTTCGGAGCATCCGCCTCTTGATAAGACCCCTGCGTTTGCACGATACTGATAAATTGTGAAAGACAGAGAAATGCAGAGAGAAAAGAATAGTATATTCAAATGTATGAAGAAGTACAAAACAGAACTGAAGAGATAGTTACAATGTAAGATGGTTGAGCTATATATGCTCAAGCAAGACAAAAATAGAAAGTACAACTGTCCAGTACAGCTGGCAGTGTACAGTCAGACTGTTGAGGGTACAATATATTTAACACTCCCTCTTAGACTCAACAGTTACAATCAGCAGCACTGACTATGTCTAAGTGCTGTCTCTGGAAGTCAAAAACTGACTTTCCTAGTGGCTTGGTGAAGATATCAGCAAGCTGATCTCTAGATCCACAAAATTGGAGTGCAATGTCACCATTATTGACTAGCTCGCGTATGAAATGAAACCGAGTGTCAATGTGTTTACTTTTCTTGTG
>ML782737.1:588671-611119 GCA_009831015.1 Picea engelmannii | reverse complement strand
GGGGGGGGGGGGTCCGGAATGGTGTGGCGTGTGAAGTGGGACCCGCCTCCTGTCACAACGCCCTTCGTGTCGTGTTTCTCCTCTTGCCACCTGTACTCCACACAACCATGAAACAAGGCCCGTTCCTAATGACCATTCACTAACCCTGTTGGGATTCGTGTATCTGCAACCTTCATTAGGGTCCAGAGGTGCAATGATCCTAAGGCCATCACCTTCGAATGTCATTCTTTATTTCTTTAATTCAACCACAATCGAATTGTTGAAATCCCAATCAATTCCTAACAGTGCAGGATAAGGACAACTATCATCAATGATCTCAATTACTTCGAAGTCTACAAATGTTCTTACCCCATCGATGTCTACAGGGATATGCTCCAGAATTCCAAAGGGACTTACAGCATGTTGGTTAGCCATCCTGAACCTGATAGAGGATTAAATTAACTTAGGTTTTCCCATCAGTTCCCAGGTCTGCTTCATCATAACATTGAATTTGATCCCAAGTCGAGGACCACATAATCTATGTCGTAATCTCCAATCTGATCATTAATATGTAGTTCCTTATTTGTCCTTCTCTTTCTGGCTACTTGATGTACTGCTTTATTCAGCAGAGGATCTACCCTCCCTATATCATATTGTCTGATCAAATTTTGTAGTTCTTGTACAACTTTTTCATCCTTAATAAAATTAATGCAAGTACATAAGAATTCCATAAGATTTCTTACATCTTTTCCTTCTCCGGTCGAGGTAGAATGATCAAATGCCAGAGGCATTCTACATTCTCTCACTTTTGGTTGTGTCTTTGATGAAGAAGCCTGATCTCTTCCAAATTCTCTTCTCACCTATTCAAACATGTGCTTTTCTTTCCTTGGATCAAACACTTGTGTCTTCTCTGCAGCTCTTCTGAACCTTGATTCTTCTGTAGTCTTTCCTGGGGTCAGTCTGTCTTTTACTGTAACAACGCCTCCTCTAGTGATAACGACGACTCTGGTATCCTCCCCGTGAGGTTCTGCTGAGATTAGTTGTACTTGTTGGTTTCCTCCTCACCTCTCCTGGAGTTTCGTTATCAATGATGGACAATCCTCAATAACATGTTCAAATGAGTTGCAGTAGCTACAAGTGGTACAAGGGTTCTGACAATCCCTTGCCAAGTGTCCTAGTTGTGCGTAGTTATAAAAAATGATCTAACCTCGACCTCGACCCATGGCTCCTCCTCATCCTCTTCCTCTAAATCCACTGCGAGGGTTGAAGTTTCCTCTTCCTAGAGAATTAAACTGTGTAGCATTTCCTTCTTGTTGTACTTTGCCTTGAATCCTATATGTATCTCTTGATCTTTCATGCAAGGGGTCATAAGCCCTACAGTCCTTCTCATCATGCCCCACAAATTTATAGAATGTGCAGTAAAGGTTTGTAGGTGTCGGGACATATTTTTGCATGTAATAGAATTCACCAGGGCGATGTCTATTTCTACATACCTCGCACCAGGGTAAAGTAACCTGCTTCAAAGGGCTCATTGCTCCAGAAGCCAAGTACTCATGAAATAAGGGACATTGATCCTTATCATGGCCTTCTGATTTGCATCTGATACACTAGATGTCCTCTCTTTTATATTTTCTCTTGTCTTTCTTCATATCTTCGACCTGCAGAGATAAGCTAGTTAGCTGACTCAAAATTTGACTCATACCTGAGCTGGATTCTCCCATAGGGGTTGATTCCAGCTTCATAGCTATCTCCAATGCCTCAACCTGTGAAGCAACCTTCTGTTGCATCAGAGGAACTTTGATATGTGGTAAGAGGGAAACAATGAACCATTCTTTGTTTTGCTCGTCTAGGATCTAAAAACTCAAATGGCCTGTCAAGGTCTTAAGCCTCGGATCAAACTCCCAAACAGTTTCAACTACTCTCTTCTTGATTTCTTTCAGTTTTGTAATGCACTGCAACTCTGAATTTGGTTTCTTGAATTCTTCACTCAATGCAAACTTGATATCATTTGGTGGTTTAGGTTGTGAAACTCCTTTAACAAACTTCATGTACCATCTCAGTGCACGGTATCTCAAGGTAGTACTAAGCTGAGCTCTCTTAACTACTTTGTCATTGACTTGCTTAATACTCCATACAAATTTGCATAAGAACCAGTGCTAATCAGGATCTTCAGATCCATCTCCTCTAAAGATAGGTAGCCCCATTTCATCTACCATAGATCTTCCTAGGGTGCTTGACTGAGTATGTATTGAACTGCTAGGAATAGTGCTCTGAGTGCTCTTATAACTTTGGCTACTTTGGTTACTTAACGCTGCTAAAATAACAGGAGGAATAATAGTACTTACTTCGACRATCGGTGCAATTCTTGAAGTTTTTKATTCTTCTTGACGAGGTTCTTCAGTCTTTTCGTCCTCTGCCCTAGAAGATGTTGAATGTTCCTCGTTCAATAACTCTTCTTCTTCTCCAYTGTAGAACTCTTTATCCTATCCYAGTGGTTCTTGGTTCTTCTCAAATAGGTTCACCAGGGCAACCTGTCTGAAGGTTCTCTCACTGCGCGTATGTCCAACCTATGTGTCGTTGTCRCTGTCTGAATTCTTGAACATTAGATTTTCGATATGACCAACTACTGTATCTTCAATATGTTCTTCTCATGCAATAGCATCTTGGTCCCCTAAAGAAATATCTCTCTGCTTGGATATATGACTCGATTTTGTCAATAGAAAACTCGGTAATGTACCCTCCAATGGTGTTATCAAACCAATGATCTACTTCTCTTCACATGGCGCTATCAACTATCTTGACCTTCTTGATCAGTGTCGATGTCCAAAACACATGCGATCTAGATTTGACTTCAAGCTAAGTATCTTCTAATCTAGCTTACCACTCATATAACTCCTTATGAATTCCTCCAAAGAAAATCTCATGTATATCAGTAAAGATATACCTTCCCAACCAATCATATGTACTTAGATTAGGGTTCTTGTTTTGAGCCTCAGCGAAGTCCTTTTCTCGTTCTTCTATCCACTTTTGAATCTCTGTCTTCGATGGAAACCACCTTGACATTCCCTCGAGAATATCGCAGTCCCAGCAACAGAACCATTTGTTGGCACAAGGGCAGACCCAAGGTTCAACTCTAACAACGCACCAACAAGCCCTAACTATTGGCCCTTTCAACAACACCTACGAAGCAGATGTAGTCTCACCCGAAGTAGCAATAGGGGGTTGAAGGAAACAAGTGTCTACAGCCAGAGGAAATCCAAGTGAATCAAAAGAATAACAACACACAAAGATCTAATTATTCTTTTCCAAGATTGAACCTACTTCGCACAGTTATATCTCAGATCTAGCACACTAATGTAATAACATAATAACAGAAGGCAAAGAACAGGACATCAATCACACATAACAACAAGATATATGTGGTTAACCCTCTCCCTAGGGCTACATCCACATAACTGTGTTTCTTGATATATTATATGAAAACATACAGTTCTATCTACGCACTTAGCTTCCATATCTCTCTCTCTTTGTCTTCTCTTCTCCCCTCTTTGCGCACCCATCGGCAAGGTTAATCTTCGCACCCAGTTGAAGATCTTACAATAAAACAATATTCTCACAACACAATACTCTCCTTACACAACAATAATAATCACTCGACGTCAACAACACAATCCTCTTTGAACTAACCCTCTCAGGTATTCTATACCTTTATTTATACATTACATGATAGACATATAGGTGTCGAAACCCTAGGTGTCTAAAAACCTAGGTCAACTTTACCCACGTTTTCAAGGCTTCGCCAGCCTATCTTTTCTTCTTTCCCGCGAGGTGCTCCAAAGCATCCATTGGTGGATTTTTCCGTTTGCTGAGTTGTCCACGATCCATCTTCCTTGCTAATGTGTCTTCCTCTATCTTCTCTTTCAATAGCTCGTTTTCCCTCACTTCTCTCTTTCTTTTCTTCTTATTTGACCACTTCGACCCAATCTCAGTCAATGTGCCTTCCGCACAGTTCGTACTTCACCTTTCGTCATGAATCTTCTCTTTCTTCCATAACCAAGGGCCAACAACGTTTACTTCGAGTCTTTACCTGGGATCCAAAGATTCGCGCCACCTATTATTCAGATCTGAAGGTTCATATATACTTTGAAAGATCCGACGCTTGAGATTTACTTCGGACGATCAGACAGTCCCAAAATTCTTTGGGACTTCAAAACTTTGGCAAGTTCTCTCTCTTGCATGTGAAAAACGCTAAGGCTTGCGCACCTTGATTTGATCATATGATTGTTGGTCCTCCGAATCAGTGATCCAACAACCACTTTTTCTCTCCTTCCTGAGCTTCCAACTTCCTCTGACTTAGAATATTTTCTAAGTATCCAAAGGCTTCCACCTTTTCTCCTCCTTCGAGTATGTCTATTGGGTCTCTTCTGCACTTATGAAAAGTGTTATCCCTTCTGAGATTGATCCTTAGAGGATTTCGATTTCCCATGCACTCCTTACATTTCTGGGATTTCATCAAACTCATATCTGAAGGATTTCTTGAAAATAAATTCTTCTCGCCCTCCTGACGTTCCTCTTCCTCGATGCACACCTTACAAAGCTCCTCCTTACAAAGTGTTCTATAAATTTGTCTCTCTCTGAACTCAACACAAATTTGTTCATGTGCACTCCTTGCACTTCTGCTGATGAATATCAACGCTACCTCTCCTGAGCTTCTCTAAGGTTAATTCACCTATGTCAACACACTCCTTGCGAACTATGTGCACTCCTTGCACTCAAAAACTCAAAGAAGAGAAGCAATTGAAACTTATTAAATTCTTCACCAGTTCATACATTCAAAACATGAACAACATATAAAAGCATAACAATGAATGAAAACACATAAACACACAGAAAGTTCATATGCATGTCCGATTACAATATGTGTAGGTTGGACTGTAATAGAGTCTCATCTCTCTCAAAAAAAACTATTCTATTTCTTATTCAATGACAATACTCCTCCAACAACCTCATTTGGGCATGCCATGCATCTACATATACAGGAAGGTTCCTAGGGTTCCTTCTAACTACCTCTCTTATTGAAGTAACAACTAACAACTACTCAAGCTCTGTTACATTCAATACTGAGAGTGAAACCCTGAGAGCTCTCGCGATCATTCAGTTTATGAGGGTTTTTCTCTTCTTCAATCACCCATTCAAAACGGATCTGTAGAATAAACACCAACTTTTAGATTCCAATTAATTTAAAAAGGCGCTCTATGGCGTTGAGTTGTCCCTCCATGTGGGCTTTGTCGACGATGCTCCTACATCATACTCCACTGCTGGAAAAAACATGAGCTCCTGTTCATGGCTCCCTCTGCCATGTTTTTGAGATCCTCCAAGGTCCCATACTTTCTCTTGGAGTTGTTCATCTGCTCCTTTTCCTTGCAATTTCTTTTTCCCTGCTTCTCCTGCAGGTTTTCTTCTGACCCATACTTATCTGATGACTGCTTCTTGTATTGCTTCCAACATGAATCTCTTTATCTCCTTTATTTCTTTGTCTAGCTGGTCCATTGGTTGGTTTGCCCCCTACAGTATGCTCTGTTTCCTTTTATCTCGATCAATTTCCAACTTGACTTGTTGGATAAGATGCTTTTGTATTTTTACCCTTCTCTCCAGGGCCTCCATCTCTTCACATAGATCAACAAGATCCATGCTATATGTTTCTTCCTCCTCTGTTGTAGGTTCATATTCTACAGTTATCTCTTGCTCAACTTCCTGACTGAAAAATTTGAGCCATTCCTCTGAATGATCTTCTCCCCCTGCTGTAGATCCCAATTCTATAGTTGCCTTATGTTCATCTCCTTGGCTAAAATTTTTTAGTAGTTCCACTGAATGATCTTCTTTATCCATCTCTTGGGAACATTGAAATGTGTGCTCTTTAACCTCTTCATCAATCTGATCAATATGAACTTTCATGTTATCTTCATCTCCTGTGGAATTAGTTGGCCACTTTGTTCCAGACTCCAGTTTTGCAGTCTCACCACTGAGTTGTTGCTTAGCTTCCTCCTCTGACAGATTGGCTTCTGTCATCTCATCTTATGTTGGTTCAACTCCAACTTCCTCCAACTCCTCCCTAGGCTGGTATGCTCCTCCACCTGCTTCCAATTTGGCATGTTGGAGATTCCTACTCTGCATATTTACTCTTCTTTCCTGGGCTTCTAATTCCTCATATAGCTCAACAAAATCTATGTTGTTTGCTTCCTCTTCTTATGCAAGCTCCAATGCTATAGTTATCTCCCTTTGAGCTTCCTGGATGATTTTTTTGAGCAATTCTGTTGAATTCTCTTCTCTTGAAATCTACATGACTGTCTCCTGGAAGCCATCTTCTAGTTTTGTATTGTCCAACCAATCCTCCAACATCTTCATCTCTCGCTCCCATTGAGTGAGCAATTCATCTGAATTCTCCTTTTTTTCTATTGGGGAAAACATCAATGTTTTCTCCTTCTCCTCCTCTTTGACAGTCTTTGTTGGTTGTCTTTCCTCTACTACACCTGCATCAAAGGCATAGTTAGCTTTAAAATAATTTGGCTCCATGGACTCTTTCTTGGATTCTTGTTGCGCTACCTCCTCATGTGCAACACTTGTATTAGCTTCTATTGGACTATTTTGCAGGAATATTTGAATTCCCCCAATGATCAGAACACACCTCTGATATTCTTCCATCAACACTCCTTGCTGATATGAACTCTCAAATGAGTTCATCTCTTCTTCCTTTCCCACCCAACAACTTGGGATTTTCTCTCTGCCCACTTGGCAGTCTATGAGATCAATCGATCCCATCTCATTTCCCACCTGGCAACTTAAACTTTCATCACTGCTCCTCTGGAAGTATATGAGACCTTCCACTGATCTCTTTCTATTTCCCACTTGGCAACTTGAAAGTCCATTTCTACCCTCCTGGCAGTTTATGCAATATCTTGCTAATCTCATATCATTTCCCACCTAGTAATATGAATTTCCACTGTTATCCTCCTGAGATTCTATGTATCCTCCAATGATCTCATTTCATTGCCCACCTGGAAATATGAAAATCCATCTCTGCTCTCCTAGCAGTTTATGAGACCTTTATCTGATCTCACCTCCTCCTCATCACTAAGGTGTCTCCCAATTTCTGGTTCACGGATGTGAATCATTTCCTCCTATGTGTCACTAAGGGTTTCAACATGCCTCAACCACTTCCTCAACTCTTGTTGTTGTTTTCTGGCCAACACCTTTTGAACAGACCATTTCACCTTCCTGTTCATAGGCCATTTGTACCTCCAGTGTACCTTTGTCTCCTGTTGCATCTTCAATGTCAGTTGTTCCATTCTTTCTCTTATCTCAATGAACTCCTTGTCAATTTTTTCCTTACTTTTCTTCTTGTGGTCCGCTCCTCGACCATACTTATGGCCTTTAGTAGCCATCTTTTCTGTCTTCATCCCTCCTAGCTATCTACCATTTGCTGCACATTTTTCAACAATATTTACAGAGAATCAATACTTTGTCCCTTTTCCTTTACCCGCTATTCTATAGGCAAACTCCAGCTTCTGAGACCATTTGATGTCATCAGATTATTTCCATTCACCTTTTCACTTTGCCTACATTTTGTAGACACAATTCATTTCTTGATACTACTTAGTGTAGTCAGATTATATTTTCTATCCCCTTCATCTGAAATCTACGGACAAATCAACGTTGAGACCTCTTGATGATATAAATCTATCTCCTTTATCTCTCTTCCTCTTTTTATTGCTATCTACAAGCAAAAATTAATCTCTGGTACCACTTGATGCAGACCCCCCCTGCTCTCCTTGGGGTTGCACGACCTCCTGGTCTAGGATCTTCAATTCCAAACCAAATTGGCTCTCTGAGACTGTAATGGTCTCATTTGCAAATTAACATAGGCCCCTTCAGTCTTCTGGCATAGGTTCTATGGAACTCGCAGGCCTTCTTCTTAGTGCTCTGGGCACTCTTCAATTTGCGGGTGCTAGCTCCTCTCCACTAGCCCCTTCCTACATATGCCCCTGGACTATGACCTCGTGCAAGTGAGTGATTGCAGGTGAGACCAAGGGTGGTTTTAGGCCAACCTGCTTTTCACCCCGCAACTCACTACAAGGTGCCATGTATCCTTTTGTTGATACCGTGGTTGAAATTGCGGCCCGCCCTCAAAAATTTAATGTCCGAGCACTTTCTGGCCCTCTAATCGAGAGTGACCATCGATCTTATGATCTTAACGGTGCTTCTAGACTGACGGATGAGATATGTCTTTTCCAAACCAACGATTCAGATCTAATTCTCCTAAATCTGACGATTAATATTTACTTCGGGTCTTTACCCGGAGTCCACGGATTTATGCCACCTGCACTCTAGATCTAACGATTGACATTTACTTTGAGTCTTTACCTAGGATCCACAGATTCACACCACCTATTATTCAGATCTGATGGTTTAGATCTAATTCGGATGATCCGGCAGTCTTAAATTTCTTCGAGACATTCAAACTTTGGCAAGTTCCCTCTCTTGCATGTGCAAAATGCTAAAGCTCGCGCACCTTGATTTGATTGGACGGCTGTTGGTCCTCTGAATTGGTGATCCAACAACCACTGTCACTCTCCCTCCTGAGCTTCTGACTTCCTCTGACTTAGAAGATTTTCTAAGTATCCAAAGTCTTCGACCTTTTCTCCTCCTTCGAGTCTATCTATTGGGTCTCTTCTTCACTTATGAAAAGCGTTATCCCTTCTGAGATTGATCCTTAGAGGATTTCGATTTCCCATGCACTCCTTGTGTTTCTGGGATTTTTTCAAACTCGTATCCAAAGGATTTCTTGAAAATAAATTCTTCTCGCCCTCCCGGTGTTCCTATTTCTCGATGCACACCTTGCAGAGCTCCTCTTTACAGAGTGTTCTATAACACTGTCTCTCTCTGAACTCAACACATAGTTGTTCCTATGCACTCCTTGCAATTCTTCCGATGAAGATCAATGCTACCTATCTTGAGCTTCTTTGAGGTTAATTCACCTTTGTCAACACACTCCTTGCGGA
This sequence comes from Picea engelmannii, assembly GCA_009831015.1. Taxonomy (NCBI): domain Eukaryota; kingdom Viridiplantae; phylum Streptophyta; class Pinopsida; order Pinales; family Pinaceae; genus Picea; species Picea engelmannii. Next base: position 602,081 of record ML782737.1, on the reverse strand, counting down.
CTATGTGCACTCCTTGCACTCGAAAACTAAAAGAAGAGAAGCAATTGAAAATTATTCAATTCCGCACCAGTTCATACATTCAAAACATGAACAACATATAAAAGCATAACAATGAATGCAAATACATAAACACATAGAAATTTCATATGCAGGAAAAATGACTTTCTTTCTATTAATATGAATGTTCGATTACAATATGTGCAGGCTGGACTGTAACATAGTCTCATCTCTCTCAAAACAAACTATTCTACTTCCTATTCAATGACAATACTCCTCCAGTAGCCTCATTTGGGCATGCCATGCATCTACATATACAGGAAGGTTCCTAGGGTTCCCTCTGACTACCTCTCCTATCGAAGTAATAAATAACAACTACTCAATATCCGTTACATTCAAGACTGAGAGTGAAACTCCCAGACCTCTCGTGATCATTCAGTTTTCGAGCATTTCTCTCTTCTTCAATCATTCGTTCAAAACGGATATGCAGAATAAACGCCATCTTTTAGATTTCGATTAATTTAAAAAGGCACGCTATGGCGCTGAGTTGTCCCTCCACGTGGGCTTTGTTAACGATGCTCCTGCATCAACCAACATTGTTTGTCAAGAATAAGGATGGCACTCTCAAGTTATGTATTAATTACATCTTGTTGAACAAGATAATCATCAAGAATAAGTATCCATTTCTTAGGATAGATGATCTATTTGATAAGCTAAGAGGGGTCATAGTGCTCTCTAAGATAGATTTGAGGTATGGATATCATCAGGTCAGGATAAGGATGAGGACATATATAAAACTACATTCAGAACAAGGTATTCACATTATGAGTTTGTGGTGGTTTCCTTTGGGCTTACCAATGGACTAGCTACGTTTATGTGCCTAATGAATAGTATTCTCAGTAAGTACTTTGACAATTTGTTTTGGTTCTTATTTTTGATATCCTGATTTATTCAAAGACCAGGGAAGAGCATGAGGAGCACCTCAAGTTAGTACTACAAGTATTGAGAGAGAACCATCTATATTCTAGGTACAACAAATGTGACTTTAGAAACAAATCCATTACTTGGGCCATGTGATATTAGAGTAAGGAATTGTAGTAGACCCTAAGAAGATTAAGGAAATCATGGATTGTACTTCTCATTGGAATGTGTGAAAACTAGTATCATTTATGGAATTGCATGGATACTATAGAAGGTTCATTCAAGGATTTTCAAAGTTTGGCCATCTAATCACTCCATTACAAAGAAAGGGACTAAAATTTGTATGGTCAACAAAATGTGAAGTAAATTTCCAACAACTAAAACATCTTTTGACTAATGCACGTGTCTTAAAAATTGCAAATACAGATAATGACTTCTTGGTTTGCATGGTTTCTTGCAAGGAAGAACTCGATGGATTTCTCATACAAGAAGGGCATGCAATCAATTATAAATCTAGGAAACTAAATGAGTACAAGAAACGCTATGTTACTCATGATCTGGAGCTTCCAACAATTGTTCATTCCTTGAAGGTGTGGAAGAACTACTTGCTTGGAAGAAGTTTTGTGTTGATGATAGATCATAGTGGGATGAAATACTCGTTTGATCATACCCATTTAAATTCTAAATAGACTAGGTGGATGGATCTCATTAGTGAATTAAATTTTCAAATACGACATATTAAAGGGAAAGAAAATTGAGTGGTAGATGCACTCAACTAGACTATGAAAACAATACATTTGGCACTATCTAGTTTATCTGATTCAAACATAAATTATGGGATCATAAATTCCCTACAAGGAAATGAACACTTCAAGAAAATAAAGGAAGGGTTAGAGAAAGATACATGGCAGAAAAAGTGTGAGGGATATTAGCTAACGAAGGATGGATTGTCGATATACAAAAACAGTTTGTACATACAAAATTCTATTGAATTGAAAGGTCACATAATGAATGGGTTCCACAAGAGGTCCTATGTAGGTCACTGAGGTTATGAGAAAATAATAAAAACCATAGGAAATATATATTATTGGCCTAGGACGAAGAAAGAGATTGTAGGGTACATTATCAAATGCCTACAATGAAAACAAGTTAAGGTTGAGCATAGGCATCCATATGGGTTGTTGCAACCATTACCAATTCTAGAATGGAAGTGGGAAGTCGTATCTATGGCTTCATCACTATTTTTCCAAGGATATCCAAGCAGCAAGATGCAATCATGGTAGTTGTGGATAATTTGAGAAATGAAACTCACTTCATTCCAGTGAAATCCACCTACAAAGAAATTGACATTACACATATTTTCATTAAAAAGAAAATCAGGTTACATGACATGCCCAAGATAGTCATATCAAATTGACATGACAAGTTTACTGCAAATTTTTGGAAAAGTTTATTTGTAGGCCTTGGGATGCAATCATATTTCAAAACTTCCTACCATACTCAGACAAATGGACAAATATAAAGAGTAAAAAGAGTGATGGAAGACATATTAAAAATGTATGCTATGCACCAACCCAAGGTGTGGGAATATTACTTACCCCTAGTGGAGTTTTCCTATAATAGTGCCTATTAAGAGTCACTGAAAATGAGTCCATTTGAGACCTTACATGGAAGAAAATTTAATATCCCAATGAATTAGGATAATCTATTGTATTGTATTACTCTTGGACCATATACGCTAAAAGAGGTCAAACGAGAAGTGGCCAAGATCAAGCAAAACTTGAAGGTGGCACATGATAGAAAAAAGAGCTATGCCGACATAAATTGAACTCATAGGGAGTTCAAAGTGGGAGACCATGTCTACATCAAGGTTAATACCAAGAGAAGTTATCTAATAATGGGGACTTGTTCTAAGTTAAAAACCTTCTACTTTGGACTATTTTATATTCTAGAGAGAGTGGGACCAATGGCATACATGCTTTCTTTACCGCCTACTATTAAAGCACATAATGTATTCCATATATCCTTACTTAACAAATATGTTCATGATTCTAATCACATTATTGATTGGACTGTGATATAGGTGGAACAGGAAGGAGAATTCTAGTCTGAGCCTCAATGCATACTAGACACGAAAGAGACATTGCTCCGGAACTAAGCCTTGGCATAGGTCAATGTGCAATGGAAGCACTTTGGAGTATATGAGGCTAGAGGGAACCAGAGGATGTCATGAAAATGACATACCTATTTTTATTTATTGTGTAAAGTCAATAATGTAAATCGTAGAACATTGTGGATGTTTTTCCTTTAAGGGGAAGGGGAATGAAACACCCCATTTTCCCCTAGTCTGTAATTATAATTATGACTTAATATCATTAGGAATTATGGAAAAGATATTTTTACATTTTAATACTAGAAAGAACAATTACAAATAATGTAAATGAGTTTTCTTTAATTAATGAAAACTTGTCGAACAACTAACTGAAGGGTGGAGCACTAATACTGGGAATGATACTGCGAGTGGAGACTGGTGAGAGGATTGGGGGATTTCCTTTCCTACCAAGTAGTTAACCTTCACCAAAGAGCTACATTTCCAAAATTGCCAAACTTTAGATTTGAAATTTAAGTCTTTTCTCTCTCTTCCCATTTCCCAAAAATGAATTGATGAAGGGGGTTTGGTAGTTGAGAATCCAACCGCCCATAATGATGGAGGGATGGGGAGATGGTTGGGATGGCTGAAAATTTTTATTCAATGGTACAAAAATCACCACCACATTTTTCGGATTGATTCTTCCAAATTCCTCTGCCACAAGAAAGAAAAATTGTGGACCTTCTTTGAAGAGAAAAGAGAGAATGGATGAGGAGGCAGGGGAGATATCCAAGGAAGATATATGGAAGTAACCATGAGCATACTATAAATGTATTGAACCTTCAAAGAATAGATCTAGCTAAACAATAATACACACATTTGCAGAGAGAATCGGAGAAAGAAGAAGAAGGAGAGAAAGAATGGAAGAATTTTCATTAACCGTATTCCACACTCAAAAAGTGAATAATTTACAATAGATATAGGATAAATGAGTAACTAATGAGCCATAGTGGTGGTATAGAGTGATATAGACACATACCAGCAGTTACGGGAGTGAACTGCTACCTAGTCTAGTCTCTAAGACAGTTACAGGAGTGAACTGCCACCTAGCTGAGTTAACTAGTCAACTAGTCTTTAGTTAACTGACTGAACAAAGAGTAGTGAGGAGTTAAATCGGGGAATCAAGTGTAATGCTCCAGTCTGGTGATGATCCCAAGGCAAGTGTGCATTAGCATGGTGATGATCCCAATGTTACATGGTGACAAAAATAATGCAACATCTAAACTCAACTCAACTAGTCAAACTGAAGTGTCAACTGAAAGAGAATATTCTCCAGGTGGAATATTCTCTCCTAAATATAGGAGAATGGATAATGACTAATTATGAATAATAAACAAGGAAAAATAAATCCTATTTGTGTGTGAAGTAACTCTAACACCCCCCCTAAACATCACTATGGTGAAAATAAACAATAGGTCCCCAACAAGGCCATGTTAGGTACCCAAATACAAAAGATACACTGAAATAAATGAGAAAAGAGGGAAAACCTCATGGGAACACCCCCCCCCCCCCCNCTCAAATTACAATGCATAAAAAATAAAATGAGAAGGAACAAAAAGCAGTTGCTAAGCAACCTTGTCCTTCACTCCAAGAAGACCTCGCAACTGTGCAAGTTTGTGCTCGTTGAAGATTTTGTTGAAGATGTAGATGTCTGCACGGATCTGGTGAAGTATATGCACCATTGATATGCCCACACATATACACTTTATCTTCTTGTAATGAAGAATATCCAAATAAAGTTTGGATGAAACTTTTAAAACCGTGCGGCCGTTTCCGAAAAAATGTTGAAATTTTGTTGATTTTGAAAAGATCATAACTTCACTTTCTGGACTCCGTTTCGGATGATTTGTTTTTTGAAATTGGATATTTTCCTGAGAGGAATTCAAATATCCAGTTTTTTTCTGAAAATTTTGCTCATAAAATATCATAATTGAGTCTGATGTGCACGAATCCATTTTTGTCTCCTGAGATGCATGCATGGTGCATGCAAAACTGTCTACATGTGACTCCTGAAATGCATGCCATATATCTTCCACATTAAATTTAGAAAAAAAATCTGAAATGGAGTAGACATCATCTTCAATCATTGGAATACAAATTTGTGCAAAAACGTTTTTAGAAGACTCTTCATAATAAGAGGCTTGATCTTCTGACAGTTTCTCTTCTAGCTCTATCTTTCCAATCCCCTGCATGAAATCTTCACAATCTTCTTTATTCCCAAACAGAACCTCCAATCTGGTCCATAATTCATTTGGAGTGAATTCTTTTGTGACATCACATACTTGGTGGAGAATTTCTGGAGAAATAGACAAGTAGATAAATCCTATGGCCATATCCTGTCTATTGAGAAAGTCATTTTTCTCATCGGCGGAATCAGGCTCTACTTCCATTGCCATGGTTATTTGGTATAAGACTCTACTTTTGATAAGAATTAGAATCTCTGGCTTCCACTCCAAATATTTATGAGGCATGAGAAGTATTATCGATGAGTAACACATAAATTCCATCTTTTCTACGCTCTTCAATCTTCAGTACCTGCAAAAATAATTTGGTGTATCTTTTTCTTAGCATTCTGTCGGCTCGGATACAATGTAAATGTGTTGAACCTGTACATAATAGATCTAGCTAAACAATAATACACACATTTGCAAAGAGAATTGGAGAAAGAAGAAGGAGAGAAAAAATGGAAGAATTCTCATTAATCGTATTCCACACTCAAAGAGTGAATAATTTACAATAGATATAGGATACATGAGTAACTAATGAGCCATAGTGGTGGTCTAGAGTGATCTTGACACACACCAACAGTTACAAGAGTGAACTACCACCTAGTCTAGTCTCATAGACAGTTACGGGAGTGGACTGCCACCTAGCTGAGTTAACTAGTCTTCATTTAACTAACTGAAGAGTAGTGAGGAATTAACTCAGGGAATCCAGTGTAATGCACCAGTCTAGTGATGATCCCAATACAAGTTCACATTAGCATGGTGATGATCCCAATGTTGCATGGTGAGAAAACCAATGCACCATCTAAACTCAACTCAACTAGTCAAACTAAAGTGTCAACTAAAAGAGAATATTCTCCAGGTGGAATATTCTCTCCTAAATATAGGAGACTGGATAATGACTAATTATGACTAATAAACAAGGAAAAACCTTAGGAAAAATAAATCCTAGGTGTGTGTGAAGTAACTCTAACACATACAGAGAGAAAAATAATGAGTGGAATTGCTAATGAATTTGGGAAGAGAAACCTAAACCCAACCTAGGCTAAATGGGTTGCAAATTGATGTTGGATGGGCAAGGAAAAATGACAGTGAGAGGGCTTATTGTTGAGGGAATGTAGAGGTAGTGAAGGGAATCCATTGGAGCAAGTGTAACTAGTTGGGAATGCATATGGGAAATTCGTCGAGGACTTGGGATTGGTGGGTAAAATGGGATTTATGTCATTTGATTGTCTATAAAGGAGAGTGGCCTTCAAATCATATACTAGGTTTCCCTGGTGGTATCATGGTATGGCATGGGGGTGGGATGTTGTAGAAGGATATTAGTGAAATAGATCCTACGCTTGGGTGAAAACGTATTCACCCTTAGTCGATTTTTTGGTCAACATATTATAAAAAAATAAGTCTCTCATTGAGCTCTGTAAAAGTTGTATGTTTTTACAATTTATGAAATTATATGGATTATGAGTAGGAATCTATGATGAATGGAATGAATGTATGCTATATCTCCCCTATATGAATAATATCTTATCACTAGTTATATTATCTTGGAAGTATATTACATAACTCCTTTAGTTCATAGTCAAAATCATGAGAACTACAAGAATATATGTGGAGAAATGTCAAGTTTACTAACTGTAGAGTTGAAAAAGCATGTGGGTGTTGATTTTTTATGTACTCAGGGATTATTGATTCCCTTGAGTCTCAAATTGCTTAGTCTCATGCTATAACTAGGTTACACTCTAAATTTTAATCCTATAATTGTAATTGCCAAAGTATTTATCATTTGAAGGCCATATTGTTCATTATGGAATTGAAAGAAAAAGCAAGTTGAAATCGCAATATTCTTTGAGGACTGCACTCATTATTTCAATTTATTTGGGTTGGAGACATATGGATATCCAGCTATCCAGATTCAAAACTTTTATTAAGGAGAAATAAAATCTTTCCAAGAACTCGGATATCTGGATTCAGTATTCCATCGAGCATGGTTTCATTACGAGTTAAGTTAAAATCAACATCCAAATCCAATCATGCACTTTTATATAAAGTTTTTAAAGTGAATCTAGATACATAGATTACAGATTGATGGTTCCTCATTCAAGGTTACATCTTAAATAACGTTAAAATATAATCGAGCACTTTATGAAGTTAAGTTTCAACCATTCATCGACATTCTCGAAAGAATTGCCCTTGGGTTCTAAATTGTCCATCATCCTTGAGATTCATTCCCTAGACTCATTGGGGATCAACTAATTCTTTCCATCGGGGCTTTAAAAATTCTATTAATATAATTTTTTTGGACCAATTTCTTCCATCGATCACCAACACTTTTCTAACTGTGTCGTCAACGACTTCGACCAATTTCCCATCAACACTTTTCCAAAAGGTGTATTGAAAATTTTTCGATGTGGGATGACACATGGATGTTGATGTGGCATGACACGTCCATCGATGTGTTTTGATCGATTATACATAGATATATTTAGGTCAATACTTTCAATTGGTGATTGATCGATTCTTTTATCGATGAATTATATTTTCATTTCATCAACGTTTCAATTGATTTGACCCATCGATCATTGACCCTTTCCTAACATTGTTGATTAGCAATTACGAAATGGCACCCATCAACACTTCATCTAACCTATTCATTGACACTTTCACTAATTTCCCCATCAACCCCTTTTAAAGGATGAAGTCGTGTTAGGTGGCATGTGTGAAATAGGTCCACATGGGCATGATGACATCACCTTTAGGGTAAGGCTTGATACCTTTAAGGGATCATATCTTTCTATCCAAGGATCATAATCGAGCATAAAAACAATCAATGGAAAACTATTAAGGAGTTGATTTGATCCAGGTATTCATATTTCGCATTGCAGTTATGTTTAAGGAAATATATCTCATGGTCAAAGTTAGAGGGAATTGAGAAATTTCCCAGTGCCTCATCATCCTAGAAGACACTGGGGTAGTTGGGTATGCTATAGTGTTTTCGTAGAACTTAAAGTCAGAGAAATTGAAGAGGAGGGTAGAGGGACTATTCTTAAAGATAGTACCAACAACTAGTATGAGATCCTTGTTGTAAGTTCAATTATTTTCTATCCTTGGGAGGCCAATAAGATCACTAACGTCCAATTTCACACCTATAGGCTATAGGAGAAGGCATGAACTAGCAATAGGCAAGACCTACCTTCCATGCATAGGAAACTTGATGGATGATGTAGACTATTAATATGCTAGGAAAGGAAGGGTCGAGCTTGTAGAACAAAGCAAGCTCTATCTTGCAATTGGAGGCATATTTATAGCAGAATTCAGGGCAATAGTTGCATCAATTCTAGATGAAACGCATGAAAACACTCAAGAGAGACACAACAAGACATTTGACAATGGAGGGAATAAGTGATGCAGTGGATGCTCTAGCAAACTAGTGAATGTTTTTAACATCATGGAGTTACACACAAATTAAACTTTGATATATGTGATGAAACTTCGAGAAGTGAGATGCACAATGTAGGGTGCTAAATATATGTAAGGTATTTAATATATGTGGGTATGTGTTAAATTTTCCAATTTTGTATTTTTAAATGACTTCAGAACTCTAACAAATATGAACACAAATTCAAACACACAAAGGGAAATTAATTTCCCATCACAATGCCTCACCCAATGTTTCTAAAAAAATAAAATTAGTGTTGGAGAAACTTTTAGACTTTTCAAGTGGGCACTCCACCCATCATTGGGACATGATGAAAAAAAAATCAAAACAATTTTATATTTCATCAAATCAAATATTGAAAATGTTTTGTAAAATGAGTTAATTAATAGTAATTTAATGGTAAATTTAATAGTGTCCATAACTATATTACCTATAATATTTTTTTTATTAATTATATTAAGTTTTGAATATTTTTCTTTCCATTTTATGATAAAGTGTTTTCAATTATATTAATGATGATGATGATGGTGATTAATGAGACAAAATGCTATATCAAACATTAAGAATGAAAGAGATTACTTAGATTTCTTTAAAATTGTATTTATATGCTCAAAAAACATTGAGTTCTACTTAGGAGGTTAGCAAGGTGTGTATTGTGTTAAATATTTGTAAATTGTCATCTAATTTGGGAATAGGAAGAGCAATATAAGAGGAAGTGTTTTTCATCTTCAACCCTCTTAGTGTCACAAAAATGACACATACTTTCATCCTACCCTATTTCGGGAATTGTCCATTGCCCAATTTCACTATGTAACTCATGAGAATTTGTTCTTTTTTACCAATGTTGATTTTTTTCTTTCCAAAGATTGACGACCTTCTTATAGTATCTTAGTTTTCTTTTATCTTTTAATTCTTTAGAAATAATATCTATAATGTTATCATACTTCTTCTTGTATTATGTCATAAATTGAATCATTTAAATACATGTTTCCTCCGAAGTTTTGGATTGCTATAAATATTGATGAAGAACTCTTTTTAATGCAATATGTGAGACTTACATTGGATACTGCCCAACATTAATGTGATGGTGTACTCACTGGAATTTTATGGGTTTACGTTCTCACCTAAATATGTCAATATGCGTTTATAGCTACTAACTCTAACCAGTACCACGTTGTTCATGCATCCGCATGGATGGAAGAAACGTGTAAATCTTCCCACATAAAAGCCGACGATAGTCAGCGTGTAAGCAATTTTTGTGGTGACAAAATTAATGAATGTGTCACTGGCGGTGACAAAATTAGACAATGTGTCATTATTAGGTGCTCAACTCTGAGAATCCATGCAAATATTAGCTGTTCATTCTCTGCAAATCCAGGCTTTAGTGTTACATTGCTCTGTCATCTATTGGCCTCATTAATATAAATTGAACCTTTCATAGCCTGAAAGGAGTTCAGAGCCGTATTACAAATACAATTCAAAAATCACCTAATAAAAATATCATTTTAATATAATTCAATAATCACTTAATATAATTTTGAATTTTTTTATCATTTTAATATCATTTAATAGTGTTTTTTAAATATTTGATTTTTTAAGAATTTAATAAAATAGATTTTGGTGAAATCATAATTTTTATGTTATTTAAATTGCATTTTTAATGAAAAAATGGAATCAACACCTTGAAAAACTTGGAAACATTCAAATTATACAATCTCAATTATTCAAATCGAAAATTTTAACATTTTTTTATCAAATTTCAGACATGATTATTTTTCCAACCACCAAAATCTTCAATAATCATTTTATCATTAATATTAAAGAAGAATAACTTTCAAAAATTATTAAAATTCACCTTTCAACTCCCATTTCAACTCCCATTTCTACATGGCATCCGAAAATGAATTCTACATGGAAATGAAATTCCGATGTAATGTTCTTCCCTCTTATTTATTTATTTATTTATTAACTAATATTGTAAACCCTATCAATAAAATTGACCATATCATATCATATTGGCATCATATTGTGCTATTCACTATATTTAAGTGTTACTCAATGAAAGTCTTCAAGAGACCCAAGCTTGGACACCTAATGTTCCCAAATCTACATGAATATTAACTTGTTATGTAATATGTCCATTTTCGTCAATCTATGCTGCTTGACATCTCGTTTATTATTCATACATAATGTGTTAAGCATTGTATTTTTCTGGTGCTCTTGATTTTTGTAAAACCATAAAACAATTATTCATAAAATAATTAGTCATAGTAAAGAGTGGGTGTAAATTTTAATGGTATTTATAAAGTGTTAAAAAGTATTAAACATCGACAATTTTTAAAGGAAAATAATATATATTGAGCAACCCTATATAAGAAGGTCATCTATATTTCTTAATATTAACACATTCCATTTCTCTAAAAGTGTTTAATATGTTGATTTAGAGTGATGTTGTTGTATTCATCATTTAATGGTCTTTCATACCATGATAGTGGTAATGTAAATATAGAAACAATAAAATTTGTTGACTTAAAGAGATTCTGATTTGAGATATTTTCACAACTAATTTGAATATGGTGTAAGAAGAAGAAATGTAAGAAATTGAATTACCTTTTTCAATACATAATTTTTATGTATGGAAATTTTATATGACTATTTGAAATTCCATTTTTTCTAACAATAGTGTGTTACTTTTCTTGCAAACTATAATGTATATGTTCAAGTTAGTCATACTGAATACCTAAATGATGAATTTTCCCTAAAATAACTTGTATAATTATAGATAATAGTTTGTTATTTTGTGTCACTAATTTTCCAAAATTTTAATGTTAAATTTATATTTTCTTTTAAATATGGAAGTTAGCATAGCCATGAAATTACGATATTGTTTTATATCAATGTGGTATATAATTTGTTTCTAAAGGGGTAAGGAAATAAAAGGTTATCATAAAAACATAAGACATATTATGGACTTGTATCTAGTCTATTTAAAACTAACATGAATAACTGGAGATATTGAAAGGCATTCAAAAAAAGGGAAGTTTTGTTGTTTCTATAGTTCAAAGCACCATGATCATCATGAATATGCTAAATCCTAAGAAACTAAGTCAAGAATTCCCAACCCCGCTAAGAAAATTTTGAATTCTAGGAGCTCACATATATTATATAAACACACACATCCTATTGTTATCAGAAATAAGAACCAACACTTACTGTGGTCCTTTACATAAAATAACATGCCATCCTTTGAATCTCAACAATTGCAACCATATCAATAGCTATAATGACCCTATTCTTGAATCAAATATGTAACATACCCTTATCACTATTAAAGTGAACCAAGTGGTTCACTTCGTGCCATTTATTTTACTTCACAACATTTTTATATTATTTTAGAGATTATATAGTAGAATGGTTGTCTTCTACGGAGTCATGATAATTGGGAAAAGGAGTAAGCATTGTATCTTCTATGGTGATGGAGAAGAGGATAATGTTGATAAATAAGGGGTAGTTTGGAATGAACCATATGGTTGGTCTAGTTGAAAGAGGTTAATAGGGTATTTGGAGAATGTTGATATGGTAGAGATATAAGTTGTATCTTGCAGGTAGGTTGGTAAAGTCGTGGGGTGTTTTTGGAGGGAGGAAGAAACTCTAGTGAGTAATGTTATGTGTAGATTATGGATGGAGTGATAGATTAGGGTTCTTTCTCCATGATCAATTCTAGGTGAAGGGTTCTATTATCATCAATTAGTGGTGGGATCATAAACTATGAACAAAAGGTTGCATAGAGGGATGGATGTGTGTGTCTCGTGGATTGGAGTTGTGGGATCAAAGGATGTTAGGTCAATCAAAATCATTGGGTGTTAAAAGTGGTTGTAATATACTTAGGGTATATTACCAATAATGTAATAATGTATAAACATTTATTATAATAGTCATAGATTATTTATGATGTAATAACAGTAAGTCATGTCCTTTCGAGTTTTAATAATCCAAATTGATCTGAACCCGGGGGTGATTAGTTGTTGGAATACTGAGAAGGGGGGTGAATCAGTAATAGAGAAATTTAAGTATTATCATCCAATAATTGCAGAGTATATAAACAATGAATAAATGAGCAATCATACACATACACAGTACACCAGTGTTTTTACGTGGAAACCCAAAGCGGGAGAAAACCACAAAATGCTTTTTCTTATATGTCTTGAAGAATTCATTCATTGGAAGCACGAAATTCCTTTGTTTTCCAGTTGCAACTAGAAGGAGGCTCCAACCCCCTATTTTCTCAAGCTAGAACCTGAGGGAAGCTCCAACTCCCCAATTATCTGGCTACAACCAGAAGGAGGCTACAACCCCCTAATTTTTTCGGCTACAACCACCTGTCCTTGCCCCGTCCAACTACCCTGAAATATAAATATCAAATGTAGACAACATGTTAGTGTTACTGAATCAACCATTTCCACTGTCAACATGTACCAATAACCTGTAACAACATGTACCAATCAACCTGCACCAAACAACTTGTACCAATAACCTGAACCAGCATGTACCATGCATCAACCATGCATCAACCATGCATCAACCTTGACTCATCAAGATGTACCAAAATCATCAACTATACACCTCATGTATGTGCCAACTCATCAAATATACACCTCATGTATGTGACAACTCATCAA
>ML782737.1:575891-588621 GCA_009831015.1 Picea engelmannii | reverse complement strand
CCAAATACCATAAACCCTTACATCAAACCATGTGCCACAACCTCACTGTTATGTAGCCTCAAGCTAAACCAACAACTTCAACAACACATCACAACCAAAATACCAATACCCATATGCCAAATACCAACAACAAAATACCAACTGTAACCCTCAACAAATCTAATTTATGCAACAATACTGAACATCCAATAAAATGTCAAGAGCTAAACCCTAGCTCACAAAACATACCTCAAACAATATGTGCCATATCTCTCATAAATAAACCCCAACCATGTTGCTGCCGCAATTTTTCTGCTGCACTTTTTCTGCCGTGATTTTTTTGCCATGATTTTTCTGCCGCACTTTTTTTGTCACACTTTTTCTGCCTCGATTTTTTTACCATGATTTTTCTGTCTCACTTTTTTTGTCACAATTTTTCTGCTGCACTTTTTCTTCCGCACTTTTCCTGCTGCACGTTTTCTGCCCCAATTTTCCTTTTGCACTTTTTTCACCGCACTTTTTCTGCAGCACTTTTCCTGCCGCGCTTTTCTCTATCAATAATACATACCCAAATAACATTTCACAAAATAGATATTCAATGATATTCAATAGGTTAAAGTGTGATTAAATGAGAGAGCCTTGCCTCTTATTTATACTTTCATGTAGTATCCCACTTTCTTTATTTGAGGGAGTTCTCCATTAACTTTATTATTTAATAATTTCTTTTTCAAACACTTTGACCACTTTAACCTTTTGGGGCTTCTAGATGACTCATGAGGGTTCTCCAACTTCACATGGACATAAATGGATAATTGTGAGGATTTATGTGACGTTCCACATACCACCGTAAATGGCATGACATGTACTATCCATCTAGAATAATATTACCTACAAATATATCAAAACGCATAACATTATCCATCAAACAAACTTGGGTCCATTACCCAAACTTTTGTGCTACCAAAATTCGCTACTGAACTTTCTTCAAGGATTGACATCAATGACAACCAACCCAATTAATCAACAATATCCCCCTTTGGCATTGATGGAAACACTCTGATGCAATATTGAAGCCATTTCATGCAATAATGAAGTCATATCATTCAAGCTCCCCCTATGACCATCGATCCCCCTAGAACCATGCCTCTATGTTATGCATCTGATAAATCTCTTCCCCTTTGTCATCAATGGAAAAGGTATCATTCCATTCGGGGCTACTCCCCCTAACTGAACTGTCCTTGGGGATACTCCCCCTGAATGAAATCTTCCTTAAACTGATCTCCCAACCTGAGTTTTCCTCTTTATGGTGCTTCCTCATGTAAATCTAAGACATATAAGATAAGCATTCAAAAGAATTCATTTTGGAGTAGAAATTACTCCGAGTCTCTGGCGAAGATATTGAAAGGCTTCAAGTGGAAGCATTTTTGTAAAGATGTCTGCCATTTGTTATTTTTTTCCCACATATTCAACTCTGATGTTCTTCTCTGCAACCTATTCCTGTAGAAAGTGATACTTTATTGGAATGTGATTCGTCTTGGAGTGCATCACCGAGTTCTTTCAGATACTAATGGCACTTGTATTATCACAATAGATTGGAATGGTCTCATCATACTCAACCTGTATATCTATCAGAGTTTGTTTCATCCATAGAACCTGTGTACAACATATTGTTTCTGCAATATACTATGCCTCGACTGTAGATAAGGATACCGATGATTGTTTTTTGATTAACCATGATACTAAACACTCACCCAAGTAGGACGTTGCTCCATTGGTGCTTCGTCGGTCATCAATGCAACCTAACCAATATGCATCTATGTAGGAAATAAGTGATAGATCCTTTCTTTTGGATACCATAATCCAAACTCTTATGTTCCTTTGAGATATCTGAAAATCCTCTTCACTGTTAATACATGTAATTCCTTTGGTGCTGCTTGAAATACTGCCACCTGTCCAACTACCTGCATTACATCTGGCCTAGATGCTATCACATATAGTAAGCTGTCAATCATTGACCTGTATTGCCTATGGTCTATAGACTTTGAATCATTATCTTTGTTCAACTTGCAATTGGTTTGCATAGGAGTGGTAACTGGTTTGCAATCTTCCATTCCGAACCTCTTTAGCATTTCTCTGATATACTTAGTTTGAGAAATAAAAATTCTTTGGTTTCTTTGGCATATCTATAGACCCAGAAAGAAGGATAGTTCTCCAAGTAATGACATTTCAAATTCATTTTGTATATCCTTTGCAAATTTATGGCTTAACCTGTCATCAATACTTCCAAAATTAGTATCATCAACATAAAATTCAATTAATAAAATACTATTTTGAGTTACCTTGATGTAGAGGTTGTTGTCTTCACTTCCTTTTCTGAACCCTACATGTTGTAGATATTTATTCAATATAAAGTATCATGCTATAGGAGCCTGTTTTAGACCATACAAGGCATTCTTCAATTTACACACATAATCTACATTCTCTGACAACTAAAATCCTTTTGGTTGTTCAATGTAAAATTATTCTTCAAGTTCCTCATTCAAAAAATTTGATTTCACGTCCATCTAATACACTTTAATATTCTTGGAGCATGCATAAGCTAGGAGCAATCAGATTGCTTCCATTCTGGCAACTGGATCAAATGTCTCTTCAAAGTTGATTTCTTCAACCTGTGTGTATCCTTTACATACCAATATATTGTTGTTCTTGTAACCTATCCATATTCATTCAATTTATTTATGAATACCCACTTTGTGCCAATCACATTCTTATTATTTGGTCTTGGAACCAATTCCCAAGTGTCATTCTTCTCTATTTGATCCAATTCTTCATCCATGGTTTTATTCAAAAATTCATCCTTGTTGGCCTCTTCAAAAAATTTTGATTCAATCGTATATGAGAGTGCTAGGTGCGTTTGTTCTGGTGAACGGATTCTTCTTCTAGTCTCAACTCATGCATATTTTTTTACGATAATCTGATCTGAAAGATTATTCTTTTGTACTTGTTTTTTAGGTGTCTTTGGAGGCACTTGTTGAACTTTCTCTTCTACTTCTGTATGATCCTCTTCATCTTCCCCTTCTACTTCTTCTCCATCTTTTTATTCTTCTTCGTAAAGTTGTTCCATTGATTCATTTTCTTCTTCCTTTAATTCGCGTCCACCTGTTTCATCAATTGTTACATTGATGTTTTCCACAACTTTGGTCAACCTCAAATTGTAACACTTATATGATTTCTTTGTATTTGAGTAACCAACATGTACTCCTTTGTCCACACGAGAGTCAATTCCCATTCTTCCATCTTCTCTTTTGATGTATCATTTTCTTCCAAATACTCTGAAGTGATTCACATCTGTTGGTCTTCCTTTCCATAGCTCGTACGGATTTTTGTCAGTGTTGTTTTTGAGAATTACTCCATTTTGAATGTGAATCGATGTATGCACTGCATGTGTCCAAAAAATATCTGTCAATTGGGAATCTATTAGCATTGTTCAAGCCATTTCCTTTGTAGTTATCATCCATTATGATAATGTTCATTTGTCTCTGAACCACTCTTTGAACCAATCTATGAATCCATTCTCTCGTCCATATTGTCTAAAACTCTACTTGCGCAACTGTCCATAATGCTGACCCACTTATCACTATACTATCATGAAGTCTTGATTAATCCATCAAATTGTCCTTATGCTAACTGACTGCTTTGGATTTGTCTTCTCAAACTCTGTAAGTTGCTTGAATGATGGTTCTTTGGTCTGTCATAGCTATCGCATAGACTCCCCCTGTCTAATATTCATATTACCTGGGAGTTTCTAAGCCGGATGGCTCAAAACAATTCCTGCTCTGATTTGTATTCATCATCATCTTCATTGGTAGATTCATCATCTCTCTGAGCTTTGAATTCTTTCTTTCTATCTATGGATTCATCTTTCACTACAATTCCTGAAAGTACAATCTCTTGAACATGTTCCTTATTTACCTATCCTTCTTTTCTTTTAGTTATTTTCCAAACCTTTTTGTATCTGACATCTTTCTTTTTCTCTATAGAATTTTCGTCATCTTGTTTTATTACCAATATTTCGATCTCTGGGACCTGGTCTTTGTTCACCTATTCTTCGTGTTTTGTTATCCACATTTTCTTACATATGATATCAATGTTCTCTTTCATGGAAGTA
The DNA here is from genome assembly GCA_009831015.1 of Picea engelmannii. Taxonomy (NCBI): domain Eukaryota; kingdom Viridiplantae; phylum Streptophyta; class Pinopsida; order Pinales; family Pinaceae; genus Picea; species Picea engelmannii. The sequence goes on along the minus strand of ML782737.1, from coordinate 584,474 downwards.
TCGATCATGCTTCTACAATCACTAGCTACATGTCCATAGTTATGACATTTGTAACATTCAATGTTACGTGGGGCCACAGAGGCATTTACTGCTTGAACATTTCTTTTATAATCCCTGCAATCTACAACCTTATGTCCAAAGTTATTCCAATAAAAATAATGACCATAAAATAAATTTGCATACCTGGGAGTGAATGATCTTCTTTGTGGCGTAGTCTTTCTGAATTTTTTCCTTAACTGATCATGATCATGATTGAAGCTTCTTTGTGGTTTGAACATGGATGGTCTTCTTGAAGATGTATCTTCAATAGTTTTCTTAGATTCCGGTTGACCATGATTCCTTCCTTTGAGTACTTTTGCATAACTCTTTCTATTTTCTTCATTATTCTTTTCTAGCAACCTAGAGTGTTTATCTTCATTCTCTATAACTTATGTGGATGTTTTTGTCTCTTCAACGTTCTTGTTGAGCTTGACTATTTTACTTCTCAATGTGACAACTTCTTCTTTAATCTTCTCAACCTCTTCTTCCTTCTTCATTATTTGAGACTTCATGACTTCTTCGGTTCTTTTCGCTTTTTCAAGTTGAATTTTTAATGTGATTATTTCTTCTTCAAGTCCTTTCTCTTCTTGACCAAAATCTGCCTCAAGATGGTTTAGATTGTTAGTTCTTTCCTTAAGATGATATATCAATATCTTCTCTCTCATGTCTGCTTCTTCCTTCTGTGATTCTATGTTGGCTTCCAAATACTTCTTTTGATATTCAAGATTTTCTTTGATTTTTCAAGCTTCTTCTAGCTGAGTTTTTAAGTTCTCGATGACCTGTTGGGATTCTTCAAAAATCTGAACACTTTCCGTTTGTTTCATCAATTCTTTCTTGAGTGACTTGTTTTCTTCTCTTAGTTCATCTAAAGCACTAATCAGTTCTCTAGTGATTATGTACTCTTCATCTTTTGAATATGTTTGACATGGTGAACATAATCCTTCTTGATCTGTATCTGCATATTCTTTGGCATTTTCTGAATCTGCTATGGGTCAAGAATATATGTCATGTAGATTATCCCAAATTTATTTGGCTGATGAACATTTACCAACCTTTTCTCTTACCGGATTAGGTAATCCTTCCCATATGAAATCCAGTGCTATTTTTTTATTGTTCTTCAATTCCTTCTTGGTTGCAGTCTTTTCCCTTTTTGAACTATCATATCTTGTAACAATTGATAGCCAAATATGATGTCCATGTGCCTATAAAAATACTTCTTTCCTTATGCTCCACATCTCATACTTAAAACCATTCTGACCATTAAACACCGGTACTCCATTCTCAGAATAATCCATGATCTCCTTCGAGTAGTTAAACAGTTTCATGAAGAAACCGACTCTGATACTAATTGTTGGATTACTGAGAGGGGGGGTGAATTATCATCCAATTTAAGAATTATCATCCAATACTTGTGAAGTAAATAAACAATGAACAAATGAACAATCATACACATGGAAACCCAAAGCAGAAGAAAACCACATAATGTTTTTTCCTATATGTCTTGAAGAATTACATTCATTGAAAGCATCAACTTCCTTTGTTTCCAGCTGTAACTGGAAGGAGACTCCAACCCCCTATTTTCTCAGGCTACAACCTGAGGGAAGATCCAACTCCCCAATTCTATGGCTACAACCAGAAGGAAGCTACAACCCCTTAAATTCTCCAACTACAACCGGAAGATGGCTACAACCACCTATCCTTGCCCCGTCCAACCACCCTGAAATATAAATGCCAAATGTTGACAACATGTCACTGTCAATGAATCAACCACTGCCACTATCAACCTATCACTGCCAACCTATACCAATAACCTGTAACAACCTGTACCAATCAACCTGCACCAAACAACCTGTACCAATAACCTGAACCAACATGTACCATGCATCAACCTTGACTCATCAAGATGTACTAACATTATCAACTATACACCTCATATATGTGCCAACGCATCAACTATACACCTCATGTATGTTCCAACTCATCAACTACTTCTCTCAACCATGTACCCAACATGTACCTCAACCATATACCAAAGATATACACCAATATAACCATCAAACGTTATCTAACAATTCATCATTCTATCCATTAACTAAATACCATAAACCCTTACATCAAACCATGTGCCACAACCTCAATGTTATGTAGCCTCAAGCTAAGCCAACAACTTCAGCAACACATCACAACCCAAATACCAATACCCATATGCTAAATACCAACAAAAAAAACCAACTGTATCCCTCAACAAATCTGATATATGCAGCAATACAGAACATCCAATACCATATCAAGAGATAAACCCTAGCTCACAAAACATAACTCAAACAAGATGTGGCATATCTCTCATAAATAGACCCCAACCATGTTGTTGCCGTGATTTTTCTGCCGCACTTTTTCTGCCGCGATTTTTTTGCTGCGATTTTTCTGCCGCACTTTGTCTGCCACAATTTTTCTGTCACACTTTTTATGCCGTGATTTTTCTGTCACACTTTTTCTGTCACACTTTTCCTACCACACTTTTTCTGCTACACGTTTCTTGCTGCACTTTTGTTGCCGCACTTTTGCTGCCGCACTTTTCTCTATCAATAATACTTGCCCAAATAACCTTTCACAAAATATATATTCAATGGTATTCAATAGGTTCAAGTGTGATTAAATGAGAGGGCCTTGCCTCTTATTTATAATTTCATGTAGCATCCCACTTTCTTTATTTTAGGGAGTTCTCCATTAAATTTATTATTTAAATAATTTATTTTTCAAACACTTTGACTACTTTGACCTTTTGGGGCTTCTAGATGACTCATGAGGGTTCTCCAACTTCACATGGCTATAACTCTCTAACCGTGAGGAATTATGTGATGTTCCACATACCACCATAAATGGCATGACATGTACTATCCATCTAGAATAGTCTAGGGTCCATTACCTACAAATAGAACAAAACACATACCATTATCTATCAAATAAACTAGGGTCCATTACCCAAACCTTTGTGCTACCAGAATTCACTACCAAACTTTCTTCAAGGGATGACATCAATGACAACCAACCCAATTAATCAACTTTAGTTTCCAATAATTGTTTGATCCTATCACTCCTTCAAAGGGTCATTTATAGATCGTTTTACTTGAGCGGATTGAAATTAAAGGTATAGTTGAAGTCTTTATAAGCTTGAATAGAAAGTGAATAAAAAACTCTTTTAGCTTCCTTATGTGTTATATTTCATGCTTGCATTTAATATTATATGTGCGGAAATTCATGGAAAAGCAACATAAGAACATAATACACATAATAGATATGACACTTCCCTTCATAAGGAAGTTCACCCGATGAATTGTGAAGTGCCACAAATTCTCTGTCACATATAGATGAATTGTTTATGTGCAAGAAGAGAAGAAAGGAAGAAATAGAAGGAATAAGATAGTCTTGTTGTCCTGCTGCAACCTCTCCATGCTCCTTCAGACCTGTATCAAGCATACTATGTTGCAACATTGAATGACAAAACCGCATAATGAAAAGCATTCTTACATTGGCTTCTTCAGAATTTAGTCTATTGATCAGAGTCTTTGTTTTCGAAACATACCTCTCCATTGGATTCATGTCGCCGAATTACCCAAAATCGACTGTCAAATCATCTCCATCGGACACTGTCACCTCCAGGCCTTCTTTAGACCTATGCCTCGACATGTGTGCCACTCTGCAATTAATATATTCAATTGCATTGAAATATGTGTCATCCTACAACTTGTATGGAATGGGCATGTGCTCCTCCATCTCATGCATTGGTAAAAATCACCTTTTAAAAGAAAACACAGGTGGATTAACCAACAAAGGTCGTTGTCCTAGTGGTTGGCGGAGGGCTAAATAAGGCATTGGTTTGGGGGAGGTCTCGGGGTCAACCCTATGGGCCTCCCTTTTAGGTACACTCCATTGTAACCACTGCCAAATGTGGGTAACAACCATTATTCCAACTCTGCCAGTTTTGGAGCTACCTCTGTTGTATTTAACAATGGCACCAACCTCTGACGAGACCCCTGCACGGATGTGTATTTAATGCATTTTCCACTGATATCCTGGGGTGTGACCTGTCGGATATAGTGGAACCGCTGCTAACATTGGTGGATCGGTTATGGCGTGGTTCACCACCAGGTTTGGTGGAACCACCGCTAAATTTGGCGAACTAGGGTCAGTCATTGGCTAACCCTTTCTAATTTTGGAATTTTGGTTACGAGCCCTCATTGGGCATTTGTCCGCTACCACGTGGAAGCCTAATACTAGGCCACATGGCAACCAACCATTGGTTGAACCTGGTATAGTCACCGCCTACATGTCTTTGCCACGTGTCGCTCAGTTACTGGCCCATGTGTCAGACTGCAATAGGACCATTTGGCTATTCCTAGGTGGTGCCACATGGCACCACGTGTCACATTTCCACTGGCCCATTTGGTGGCCCAAAGTGCCAAATCAGCGTGCCACATGGCACACTGTCATTGGTCCAGGTTAACATTCAAACTTCATGTGGATGTCACTAATACTGTGCTTTCCACGTCACATGCCACGTCCTGTAGGGATTCCACATCACCTGTTAGGTCCTGTACAGATCATCACGTGGTTGTACGGAATGCCATGTGACACTTTCTCATTGGTCCACATGTCGACCTGAAAATGCAAAAAATGAGTGACACGTGGCATCGTCTAGTGATGCCACAACAACATGCTGAAGTCATCATGACACATTTTGATCTCTGCTTGTGCCATGTACCCTGTACAGATTTTGACATCATCCGTACAGATGCTGACGATAGCAGTACAAATGTTGACTCATCCCTGCTGACTGGGATAGGTTGACCAAACTTTTGACTGCAAATATCTTTCGATCAATAACTTTGTTTGATGAACCATTTACACCATTGGAAATCTTATGATGTGCTCTCCACGATGATGTCGGTTTCACTAAGCTTTGAAGACTTTGAATTTTTTCCCTTTCTCATTTGTCGAGGCCATTCTGAGCCTCCTCGGACACTTATAAAACTTATGATATGTTCCCTAGATCCTTTTGGATCATGCCTCCCAACTGAAAGGAATTTTGGTCCCAAAAATTCTTTACATTATAAATTTCATGTCCATTGGACTTACAATAAGAAAACCCATACCCAAACGACTTCACTAGGCCTAAAAATATCAACATGTGCAAAAAGGACTGATATCAAACAATTATCACTTTTACACAATACCCTTCTATGGGGTTTGAAACACAACATGTGATTTACAAAGATGGCCACTCTAGACTAACTCAAGTATTTTCCCCATTCATTCATTCATTATGCCGAACAGGTCCTCTTTATTGAGTTGTCCTCTCTCTAGTAGTTGGTTTCCTTCCGGTGGTAGTTTTCCCTGCAACATTGTCTGATTGGGTGTCTCCCTCGGAGGTGTATGCCTGGTCTTCTTGTTCCCCTTTGGATGTAGATATGGATGTAAGGCACAACAGGTGGCCTCATTATGTCCATCTCTGCTATAATGGCTATAGTAGACTTTCTCCTTCAGAGGTGTATTTCTCCTACCCCTTTTTGTGTGTGGAGATAAATATTCTATGCTCATCTTTTTCTTGGTTGCCATAACCTTCCTGCACAAGGATTTTCTCATCCAACACTGGGACATTGCATGGTTATTCAATCCACAAAAAGTGCATGATCTTTGTTTTTTTTTATGGTTGGCAGAATTGGCAACTAGTTGGGCACGTACTCATGTTACACGTGGTTGTGTTATCCAACTGCTACCACTATAACCTCCAGCTATGCCCATGCTTCCCCACACGTGACACACAAGTTTAGTTATGGGGATTTGAACTCAAAACCTCATGGAATTTCGTATCATGACACTTGCCAATTGAGCTGCCCCCGGGGGGAAAAGTGCATGGTATTTGATTCCACAAGCTCTATTGTATATTATTAACATGCTTAAAATCAAATGGAATTTTAGAGTTTCGACATTTCTTATACCTCGGTGAGTTGCCTCTAGAATTAGACTGGCAAAAAGAGTTTGCCTAAACTCTTTCATTGTGATTCTCATCTCTCCCTGATGATGTCTCAAATCCTCGATCATGGGAAGTTGTGCTCTCAATGTGCACTAAATAAATTTCATCTCCTAATGAACTGTTGACTTCTGGAGTCTCAGTGACTGTCCTGGGGTCTTCTTCTCGAATGGTTTTGGAGCTTTCTCCAACATCCTTTGGGACATAACCTATACTGGCATATCAAGACCAAACCACTGCCTCGATGGGTGATCCAGGTGGATATCGGTGGCCACCCACCTTTTCCAATTGGCTCAAAATAGTTTTCTGGCAATTTTGACAATTTACTATTTTTAGCAGGTTTTAACTTCTGGGGCCATTTCGAGGGCCTAAATGAAGGTTTTTTGAGATCGAGGTTCTCAATGATAGCCAAAGGCATGATTGAGCCCCCAAAATGAATCTCCTCAACGATACCTTTCCAATGAGCTATCACACGCCTAAAACGAAGATTGTATGCAAAAGTTATGACCCCGGGAAGTTGTTGTACTAACTTACCCAAACGGGGCCCACATGACTTTTGGCACTTCATCTCCTAGGGTTACGGTTTTGGATGTCTATGACTTTTGGCATTCTCGTCTATTGTAAAAAGGCCTCTAGATCCTCATTGTGATCATATTCTCACGGATGCGAGTAGCAGCCACATCTCTTCTCAGAAGCACAAATGCAAACATTAAGACAAAGGATTTAAGAAGCACAAGATCGACATAAGAGTTATGTCGATGCACACCGCATTAACCGTAGTTATGAATTTGGTGATCGAGTCTTCTTGCGGGTGAAACCACAAGATTTCGATCAAGTTTGGAAAGGGTGCTAAACCCTCTCCTAGGTTGTAAGACCTTTCAACATTGTGGAAAAGAAAGCGGCCCGTGGCCTATTGACTAGTCTTGCCTGATTCTTTGAGGCATATGCACGATGTTGATCATGTATTTGTTTTGAAACATTATGTTAGTGATCCTACATATATGATTGAATTTAGTTCCTTGCACTGTGTCGGACGAGGGTGCGCTCACCGCGGAGCCAACTCACTTTCTAGACCATCGCATTCGACGACTACGACGTCGAATAGTTGATCAAGTCAAGGTCTAGTGGGACAATTATAATCCACACTCGACTACCTAGGAGGATGCTTATGATATATGCCAACAATTCACATTTTTGTTTGATAGTTAGACATTTAGATCTTGTCAGATGCATTATTTACTGCATTTATATACTGTGAACTTCAAGATGAAGTTTAAAACAAGAGGGGGTGTATTTAACATCCCACTCTTACGAGCACAATTATTGACTTATTTTTTAGGACACTTGCATGTAAGTTATCAGGTTTAGTATATGGTTGTATGTTTCGTTTATGGATTCTGATGACGACATTATGTTATTTGATTATCTTTATATATGAGTTGAGCAGTTTACGATTTGAACTGTTATACGTCATTACTAGTTTTATGAATGCAATGATTATGGGTTGTTAATTATTTGTGTTAATGTGTCGATATGCGTATCGTTGTTCATGGTGATGAGGTGTTGGCATTGTGTCGTGATTAATTGTTAATGCATTAATATTGTTTTGTTAATATAGTGGATGATGTGTCGATGATGTTGCTATTAATCACGATGTTTTAAATTTCCTAATGGAAAACAAAACAAAAAATACCTTTTGTTCTTCAACTTTTCTCATACGTAACAGTGGGTTGCTACACTTTTATCAAAACATATTTCAAATTTAAATTCATAAGGTTCAACATTTAGTTTTAAAAAGGGGTAGGGTATGTATACCTCCATAGACTTGAAACTCCATTTAAACTCCATAGACTTTAAACATTAAATAGATTATTATTTATGAAATCACACTTTTGAGAATTTAGTTTATGAAATATAAATTTACATTTTAATTTTTGTTATGTATTTATGAGATTGCACTTTCTATATTATTGTATTTTCTTTTATTTTATGTTAGAAAAATAATAAATATTTTATATATTAAAAATTTTAAAATCAAATTTTAATCGATGAGATTCAACATTTAGTTTTAAACTTTTATTCTTATTATATATTTATGAAATCATACTTTTTCTTCATAATTTAGTTTATGAAATATAAATTTACATTTTAATTTTTGTTATGTATTTATTTATGAGATTGCACTTTCTGTGTGAATTCTTGTGTTATTGTATTTTATTTCATTTTATGATAGAAAAATATTATATGTGTGCTTCTTTCTTAAATGAATTATATTGTTTTATGATATATTTTTTATATTTTAGTTTTCAAAAAATATTTTTATTTTTTTATTTTATTTTGAACATCACCCATTTTATTATGTTTATATGTCTCAATAATGAGACAATCGCCATGAATTCATTATTTTTAAATTTAATTTGAATTATATTGTTTTATGATATATTTTTTACATTTTAGTTTTCAAAAAATATTTTTATTTTTATTTTTATTTGGAACATCACCCATTTTATTAT
>ML782737.1:483476-501792 GCA_009831015.1 Picea engelmannii | reverse complement strand
ATCATCATCATCATCATCATCATCATCATCATCATCATCATCATCATCATCATCATCATCATCATCATCATCATCATCATCATCATCATCATCATCATCATCATCATCATCATCATCATCATCATCATCATCATCAATTATTTTAGTTTTAATTAATATTTAAATCATCTTATTATATAGTCTTCTTGATGTCAGTTTCGTTTTTAACATTTCCATTTGACAAAACCAATTCTTTTTTATAATGAATATTAAAGGTATCAATAATTACAATGTTGATAACATGATATTATTTAGTAATATAGGTATATAGCCTATGGAGAAGAGAAGTAAGGTTTTTGAAAAAGAATATTAAAGTTATCAAAGAATTATTAATATGTAAACTGCTATGAATATTTCATTATAATAGATCATCTCCACATATCTCTTATTATTAAATAGATTATACAATTTATTTCCTTAAATCTTAGATTAGTCATTAGTAGTTTACTACTAGGATTTATGAAAATAAATGAATATGAAAATGAAATAAAAGAGAAAAATAATACGTCATCCACATAAAAATGAACACAAGATATATCATGAGAAACCCAATATGGGAGAAAACCCAGTTAGATGGTGAGGCCTCTACTTTTCTCTCTTTTCTTCAGTTATGGAAATGTAGATATAAAGAAAGAGGCATTCTTATATGATCTTTTCAACCATGGAACAAATACAACACAAAATAATGGAACCCTTTCTCCTCATAGCGGCCCAATATTTAACATAGCCCGATAGTCATCTAGGGTTAGGGTTTTGACTTCCACAACCCTTAATTAGTGATCAAGTTTGGACCTTCTAGAATATTCTTGAAAGTAAACACATGACTAGCCCTATATGTGTGATTAGTGAGGGATGACATGGTATCCATCGTACCATGGTGGTCAACAAGGTAGGTCAACTTCCATGAGGCATAAATTTTTCATATGAGCTCTAATTGAGGTGATTTTTGCATCAAAATATCTCGAAGTGTAGAACACCATCAAGGGTGTGTGCATAAGTTATTAACAATGTAACCCTAAAAAATGTCATTTAATTCCTCAAAATGGTTCCAGAAGGTTCTAGAACCCAGTTTTCCAAAATGATATATGCCACTAAAATGGTCCTGCAAGCCGATTCCTCCAATTGTTTCCACCCAAGAAGTGCCAAGATAGATGAAAAATTATATGATGGTCCAAACTAGATCATACTCCCCATTTAGGGAGGATGTTGGACCCCAAAATATTTACTGAATGAGGAGAGAAAAATTTTCCTCTACCTTCTCCCTCAATAACCATTTTGATTTTCCTAGAAGTTCTCCTTTTAATCCAAGTCAATTTTCCCCTATCTTGTAGTTTTGTACCTCCTATGAAAAAGTTAGTCTTCTACCAACTTTGCCTGAGAATTTGATGAAAATTCCTCTATGGTAAGTAGGACCTGCTCCTCCTCTTGATCCAACATGAAAGGCTCATAAAGTTTAAAATTATCCGCATTCACTATTGAGTAAATAAGCATGTATGGGGGTAGAATGAGTCTTTAGGCGTTATCTCTCATCTTCTCCAATACCTCAAAAGGGCCATACCACAAAGCCTTTAGCGTATTAGTAGGAATTTGTTGTATTTCAATGTTTAGTTGTAACCAAACTCTATCTCCCACTTTGAATTACTTCTTGATTCTATGTCAATCGTGTCTGGCCTTATACTTTTTATATCAATTTTTAATCTTTGCTTGTACTTGCAAATGGATATCTCTAATCTCAATAAATTTCTTTTCTTTTAATGATTCTCTTATGATTTCTTCCCTCGCTCCTCATTTCTATCTATATACAACATATGAGGTCGAAGTGTTGATATTATGGTAGCTTCGGGAGGTATCAACCTCCATTGCGACCCTTTGACAAGATTAGAATATTCCGGAAGCAAGAAAAGAAGTGAATGTAACCCTAGAAGAGATGTCGGATAAGAGAGATAATTAATATGAATTAATTAGTACTCAGAATGAGAAGTCGGCCCAGGAATCCTTCCAGAGCCAGTATAAATACAGGACGCCAGTTCTCATTTTACACACATATCTCATGATTATATAGAGACACTTGTGCGCAGTGTAGTTTGGTAGTCTTGTGCGCAAGTTCTGGAGAAGGTGTTTCTTCTAGTTCTGAAGCCTATTGCTTCTATCTTTTGGGTTGGACTCTCTGATAAGCTTTGGTTACTTTTTTCTTGGTGCATTAGCCTTGCTTGGCTATTGGATTTCTACCAGGATTCTTCTCTCTATCGAGGTCAAGGTGCTCGGAGGGTGGCTTTGGCCTATGGTTGGGTGACAATAGTGATATTGTCTATGGTAAAACGAGCACAATCTAACAGGTTATGGGCCCACACCTTCTTCATTCGATCTAACCACAGGAAGGAAGCATATCCATTAGGATAATAAGATCTTTGAATAACTGCCACTAGGTTTTATTAGCAGGAGCAGCTTCCAAGACACTATCGCTAGGGTTACTAGCAGGAGCAGCTGCAGAAACCCTAAAACCCCGATCCAACACCTTGTGATGGAACATATCGCTCAAGAAGAAGGCATTCAAGTGCACCTTAGTCAAGCGCACATCTTGGCACTCTCAAAAGGCAGAAACGTCAAAGTTGAAGTTTTGGATCAAGGCATGACCAGTCACCAGTTAACCGAAGTCATGAGTGAAAAGGCTAGTCATCTACACTACTCAACACTCACAGGAACAATTGACGATGACATGTGGATAATTGATAGTGGAGATTCTAGACATATGATGGGAGATCAAGTTGGACTCTCAAATCTAAATAAGAAGAATACATCATACAAGGTAGATCTTGGAGACAAAAGAACTTACCCAGTCGAAGGATTTCGACAAGCCTCCGTCAAATTGAAAATAGGTAACAATGTTCATTTGAGCAATGTCTTATATGTACCTGGTTTAAAAAAGAATCTTGTATCCATATCTTTTCTAGAAGACAAAGGAAACATAATAGCTTTCGTAGATGGAAATGTGTTATCTTGGTATAAAGACTACAACATAAAGAATGCTAGGGTTATTGGAACCCATGAAGGAAATCTATATAGATTACTAGAACAAAATGAAGAAGCTCTTTTACATGATGAAGTCAATCCAAATGAACTTTGGCACATAAGGTATGCTCATATTAACTATCAAGAATTACCTTTTCTCAAAAAGATGGTTGAAGGAATACCATAATTGCAGTCTACACGTGAAGGAATTTGCAAAGGATGTGCTCTTGGAAAGAATATCAAGAAACCATTCCCAAGAAGCAATAATAGATATAAGGAGATTCTAGATCTAATACACTCAGATGTTTGCGGTCTGATGACAGTCAAATATCTAGGAGGTTCTCTTTACTATGTAATATTCATAGATGATTACTCAAGAAAGACTTGGTTATATATCCTGAAGACAAAGGACGAAGTATTCAACAAGTTTCAAGAATTCAAAGAAGAAATAGAGAACCTCACAAACAAGAAAATCAAGACCCCGAGAACAGATAATGGAGGAGAATACACATCAAAGGAATTTGTTTCCTTTTATTAGGAGGGAGCTGACTATTCCTCATAACCCTCAACAAAATGGTGTAGTAGAAAGGAAGAACAGAGCTATTGAAGAAACCATGAAGGAACTACTAAATGATCAACGTTTATCTATGTTCTTATGGGGAGAAGCAGCCATGACAACAATATATGTTCAGAACAAAATTCCTCGCCACATATTGAAGTATATGACTCCAGAAGAAGCCTTCTCAGGTAAGAACCCTAATGTGGAAAATCTAAGAATATTTGGATGTCCTGTTTACTCTCACATTCCCAAGGACAAAAGGAATAAATTAGAACCATCAGGAAAGAAGGGAATATTCGTGGGATCTAGTGAATCATCCAAAGCCTATGGAATCTACATCCCGGAACAACATAAGATTGAAGTCAGCAGAGTCATGACCTTCAATGAAAAGATGGATTTCAAGAAATCCATAGAAGAAACTATAGAAGAAGAAGAGTATGAAGAGCCTATTGAAGAAGGCACATGTCTTCCAAAAAAATAGAATGAAGAAAACGAACAACTTGATCATCCGATGAAACCATGTGAGACCATTGATTCAGACACTGTACCTAAGACCAAGAAACAACTAGATTGGCTTGAAGAAACCCTACAAGAAGCAGAAAGACTCAAGGCCCCAATTGGGACCTTAAAAAAAAGTAAAAATCCCAAAAGATTCTCCAGCTATGCAACATGTATGAAAAAGCTTATAGATGAAGAACCTACCACTTTTGAAGAGGCAGTTCATGTTAGGATATTTAGACACTTAGGAGTTAGTAAGATCTACTTGGTCTATTGTGTCGTTAGGTAAAAGTGTGCTTTCTAGTGTGTTTCTTTAGTATGCATTAGTATGCATTTGTAGTTAGGAAATTCGACGGTGACGATATGTTCCGGACATAGAGTGATCCGACGGTTCATACTCTTCTCGATCTTAACGGCCATTGATATGTGGATTAACACCCGATTGGTCCATGATATCTATTTGAAGATAATGGAGGTTCATTTGTCGATGATCGATTGTGAGAAACTCTCTTGTAAAATATCTCTGTAATCTTTTTCTTTGCATTAATAAACAGCTCCAAGTGGTCGCGTTGGCTGGGGCCGTGGATGTTTCCCCGTAGGGTTTTTACCACGTGAAAACATCGGTGTGTTGATCTTTGATATGGTTATGTGAGTAGTTACTGAAGGTGTTCTTCCTCTATTGGAATAACTATGTTGTCGAACATGGTATCAGAGCCTGGTTGAAGACCCACTCCTGTTGAAGATGAAGATCGTGAAGTCGAGTTGTCTCATCTCCACTTTTTGTCATTTCCATACATTTCTTGGCTGAGAGGATTGTTTCATTGCGTCTGAGACGCTCGTTTCAGTCAGGAACACTTTTCGTTTCACTCGAAAAGGTTTCCATTTTCCCAAGATATGACCATTACAGTCAGATCCAAAGGTATAAATCTTGAATAAGCATTTTTTAAATTTTTGCAGAGTAGTATTTTGATTTTATTTCAGTTTTGTTTTATTTATTTCCAGGTTTCTACTCTTTTAGATATGTGTATGCTCTTTTCCCTTCTCCCTATGCAATCTTGGGAAATCAGAAACATATAGGAAAAGCTGCATCTTTTGGGTAAGCTAACCAAGATCTAACCCTTGTTGTCATCGAGAAGCGAAATTTTTTTCTTGTGTGAAAAGAGGTTTTTTTAGCACGCTCTCCAAGGTCATCTACCACAAAAACAACACCCCCAATCCTCCTTCTGAACATTACAATATGTCTTTCGATATCATTTGGTTAAAAGTTTCCTTATTAAGTAAGAGGTTTGAGTTCAAGTCTCTCTTTTGTTACCTCTTATGAAAAAGTTCATGTTAAAATTGTAAAGTGTATTTCACTTCAAGTATAAAAGTGAATCACTATAAGTAGCTTTAATATTTTATTTTAGGGTTGTTTATTTTGCATGTAACTTTTCTGTTATAAAGTAACTTCATTGTAAAAGTGATCCCCACTTCTCTTTATAAAAGTGGGTCACTTCATAAAGAAACGTACAAAATCACATGGTCATTTGGTTACCGATTGTGCCTTTTTTTAAAATGGCATAACTCTAACATCAAAAGTCTGTTTTTAGTGCCGGTTTTTTTAAAACCGCATAAATTTTCGAGTTCTTTCCATCCAAATCATCAGTTTCAGTTTTTAAATCCACTATATCTTCATATTTAATATGGATTCTACAAGTATTGTCTTGTTTACCAACAACAACTACTTCCAATGGAAATCTCATATGGAAGATTTATTAAGAAGTAAAGGCTTGTACCAGATTACCTTGGGAAAGGAAAAAGCACCCGCTGATGCTGATAAGAAAGCCAAGTGGGATAATAGGAATGACGAAGCACGTGGACTAATTGGAATTTCCATCTCTCCAGATTTAAAGTACCACCTTCAAGATATTGATGACCCCAAAGAAGCTTGGGACATGATTGAATCTGTGTTTGGTAAACTCCATATTATTCGAGTACAACAGTTAGAAAATCAAATACTAACCTTGAGTCCAAATGATTTTTCTTGCCTTGGAGACTATCTATCTAGGTTTAAAACACTCATAATTTTATGTGAAGAATGTAAGATAAAGATGGAGGAAGAGCGTTGCATCTAACTTATTCTTTCTAAGCTAGGTAGTGCATATTCTGTGTTTGTATCTACCTTTTATGCCATATGATAGGCTCTAGGGGAAGAAGCTTATGAAAAACCCAGTCTTGAGTCCTTTTTTGCTTCTTTGATTTGAGAAGAAGATAAGCTTTTACAATTTGGAGTGATCAACACTGCAGGTCCCTCCAACAAAGCCTTAGTTGCCCAGCAAAAAGATAAACCCAAGTATCCCAAGAAGCAACATCCTCGCTATAACAACAAATAATATAAGGGTCCCAAACCTACTCAGACAGCTTCAACTCCTACTAGTGACAAAGGAGCAAAATATAAAAGTAAGAATACTAACAGACATTGCAACTTTTGTGATAAAGATAGTCATGATGAGTCCAAATGTTTCAAGAAGATGGAATCTTTAGAAGCAACGATGAAGAAGCACAACATCAGTATTGATTCTACTTCTTCTTCTCATGGACATGCACTTTCTGCTTCTGGTTTCTCCTTCAATTCAAATTCTACTACTACTTCTTCTTCTCATGAGTGGCCTATTGATTCAGGAGCATCTTATCATATGGCTAAGGATAAAGCCATATTTTCGTCTCTAAATGAATGCAACACCAAGAAAATATTTGTTGGTGATGATAGATCTCTTAGTGTTGTAGGATCTAGAACAGTTTAAGTAGATAATGGTCATTTCAATGATGTATTGTGTGTTCCAAGTCTTTCTTGTAACTTTCTATCAATATATCAAATCACTCATTCAGGTGAAGGTAAAACCGTCGAGTTTTCACCTCACCAAGTTGTAATTAAGGATCTAAAATATCCTAAGCATGTTCTTGCAACTGGAATTGCTGATGATATTACCAAGTTGTACAAGTATGACAACTTTGGGTCATCATCTTTTTCATCAGTTTCTGTTGCTCATAGCGATGACTTGAGGAAACTTTGGCATGAGAGGTTTGGTCATCTAAACTATCACTCATTGCAACAACTATGTAATCAATAGATGGTGACTAGTCTTCCTTTTGTTTCATGCAGAGATGGTGTTTGTGTCATTTTTGTTCTCGAAAAACATCATTGGGATAGTTTTGACAAACGTGCCTCTTGGCAAGCCTTGGGTCCGTTGCAGCTTGTTCACAGTGATTTGTGTGGTCCACTTTCTTCTCCTTCTTTTTCTGGGTGCAAGTATTTCTTAACTTTCATTGATGACTTTTCCAGACGTACTTTGGTTTACGTCTTAAAACTCAATAGTGAAATTTTTGACAAGTTTTTGGCCTACAAGGCCCTTGTAGAAAAGAAATCCGGACATCAAATTCAAAGGTTAAGAACAGATAATGGAGGCGAATATGTGAACAATAATTTTACAAGCTATTGCACTACACAGGGAATCCAAATGCAACACATTGTTCCATATACACCACAACAAAATGGTGTTGCTGAGAGAAAGAACCGCACATTAAAAGAAATGTCTAATTGTATGATCCAATCTAAGGGATTAAGTCTAAAGTATCGGGCGGAAGCCATCAACTATGAAAATTACATAGTAAATCGCACTCCCACAAAGGCTCTTAAAAATATAACACCGGAAGAAGCTTGGACTAAAATTAAACCAGATGTAAGTCACTTCCCTATATTTGGCAGTATAGCATGGGCTCACATTCCTGATGAGAAAAGGAAAGTATTGCAGCCTAAAAGTGAGAAATGTATATTTGTTTGTTATTCTGAAGATGTCAAAGGTTACAGACTTCTTCAATCACATTGTAATGAAATTATTATTAGAAGAGATGTTAAATTTGATGAAAATTTCTTGGCCTATGAGCCTAATTCGACGAGTGCGCCTTCTTCGGCCTGCGAGCCATATTCAGTGTTTGTGCCTTCTTATGATCTGGTTTCTTCTTCAGATGATGATAGTGAGGATAAAAATCCACCTCCGCCTGCTCACCCTCCTCCAGATGAGTCCTTTGAACCCGAACCAGCACCAGCTCCACGGATTCCTAGATGGGTCCGTTCAACATGAGAAGCAACTGGTGATCTTGTCGGTGATCCTTCAGATCAATGTCGGACACGTTCATAGTTCCAGCGAGCCTCTTCTCTTTTGGCTCCAGTTTCAGAAACTCATGATCCAGAGACATTTGCAGAAGCTTCAGGTCATTCAGATTGGGATACAACAATGAATGAAGAGTATCGTTCTTTAATGGAAAACGATACTTGGGATCTTGTACCTCTTCCAAAAGGAAGAAAACTTGTTAGATGCAAATGGGTCTGCAGAACTAAGTATGCATTAGATGGAAGCGTTGAAAGACACAAGGCTCGATTAGTTGCCAAAGGATTTTCCCAAGTTGAAGGAATTGACTATAATGAAACCTTTTCCCTTGTAACAAAAATGAATTCCATCCGCCTTATTCTTGCCCTTACTGCCTCACATAAATGGGAGGTCCATCAAATGGATGTTAAATCCGCCTTCTTGCACATAGATTTGCAAGAATAAATCTACATGGAACAACCTCCTGCCCATATCCAGAATTACTCTAGCCTTGTTTGTCGCCTCAAGAAATCTCTTTATGGTCTCAAGCAAGCTCCCTGAACTTGGTATGCCAAAATGGATAGCTTTCTTATTTCCATTGGATTCTCTAGATTCCATCCCGATCCTAATGTCTATACCAAGAAAGTAGGAAGCCATCTCATAATCCTTGTCCTTTATGTTGATGACCTTATCCTTGCTGGTAGTGACTCAAAAATTTTAAACCATGTGAAAACCAACCTTAAGAAGAAATTTGAAATGACAGACTTAGGCTTTTTGCACTATTTCCTTGGCCTCCAAGTTTTGCAAACCAATGAAGGAATTTTTCTTTCCTAGTCTAAGTATGCTTGTGACATTCTTCGTCGCTTTTGCATGGACGATTGTACACCAACCCCTTCTCCCTTCCAGTCTAGAGTCAAGATTTATGCCACCTGTACTTCTCCTAAAGTTGATGCCACCATGTACCGTCAGTTAGTTGGTAGCCTCTTATACTTGACTCATACTCGTCCTGATCTTTCCTTTGTTGTTGGTCTTGTTGCTCGATATATGAAAACACTCCATGAAAGACATTGGAAAGCAACTAAAAGGATACTTTGCTATGTTCGTGGTACAGTTCAGTTCGAGATACATTACAGTTCAGGGGGGACTCCTTTATTGGTTGGTTTCATTGATTCAGATTGGGCCGACGACCCTGATGATCAAAAGTCTACTGTAGGTTATGTTTTCAGCCTTGGTTTAGGACCTGTCACTTGGGCCTGTAAGAAATAGTAGGCTATTGCACTTTCTTTAGCAGAAGTAGAGTACCGAGCAACGGTAAATGCAAGTCAGGAAGCCCTATGTCTTCAACAGATCCTTTCAGAGTTTGGATTCCAGCACCAGCATCCGACCAACCTTTGGTGTGACAATCAGAGTGTCATCAATCTCTCCAAAGAACCAGTTCAACATCAGCATATAAAACACATCGATATACACATGCACTTCATCAGAAAGATCATTCATGATCAAGTTATTGAAGTGCTCTTTTGCCCTACAGAAGATCAAGTTGCATACATTTTCACAATGTCTCTTACAGAAGCGAAGTTTTCCAAACTTTGATCTATGTTAGGAGTTCAGGAAGTTGTCATTAAGGGGGGATAGGCTCTAATGACTCCTTCCTTCTCCTATTGTGCCACTATTGTAAATCCTTCAATCCTATCCCAAGTTGTTCTTAAGGGGGGATGTTAGGATATTTAGACACTTAGGAGTTAGTAAGATCTACTTGGTCTATTGCATCATTAGGTAAAAGTGTGCTTTCTAGTGTGTTTCTTTAGTATGCATTAGTATGCATTTGTAGTTATGAAATCCGACGGTCATGATATGTTCCCGACATAGAGTGATCTGACAATTCATACTCTCCTCAATCTTAATGGCCGCTGATCCATGGCTTAACACCCGATTGGTCCATGATCTCTATTTAAATAGCATGGAGGGTCATTTGTCGATGATCGATTGTGAGAAAATATCTTGTAAAATCTCTCTGTAATCTTTTTCTTTGCATTAATAAACTACTCCAAGTGGTCGCGTTGGTTGGGGTCGTGGATGTTTCCCCGTAGGGGTTTTACCACGTCAAAACATTGGTGTGTTGATCTTTGATATGGTTATGTGAGTGGTTACTGAAGGTGTTCGTCCTCTGTTGGAATACCTGTGTTGTCGAACAATTGAGAAGAAACAGTGGAAGGAAGCCATGACAGAAGAACACCATTCCATCATGAAAAATGATGTATGGGAAATTGTGACTAGACCTAAATAAAAATCAATAGTAACCTCAAAATGGGTATATAAGATCAAACATGAAATAGATGGAAGTGTGGATAAATATAAGGCAAGGTTCATAGCTAGAGGATTCTCCCAGAAGGAGGGAGAAGACTATGATGAAAAATTTGCCCCGGTTGCCAGATATACTTCCATTAGAGCTATCATATCTCTTGCCACTTCCATGGGATGGATTTTACATCAAATGGATGTAAAGACAACTTTCCTCAATGGAGAAATTGAAGAAGAAGTATATATTGAATAACCTCAAGGGTTTGAAGTACATTCCAAAGACACTCATGTTTGCAGACTAAAGAAATCTTTATAGGGACTCAAGCAATCTCCAAGAGCTTGGTATGCCAGAATAGACATCTATCTAATGAGACTTGGTTTCTCCAAAAGCCATGCAGATCCAAATCTTTACTACAAAGTTGTGAACAATGCACCTATGATTCTACTACTATATGTCAATGATATATTCCTAACAGGTGAAGAGTCTCTCATCATCCAGTGCAAAAAGGAACTAGATTCTGAGTTTGATATGAAAGATCTTGATCTCATGCATTATTACTTGGGACTAGAAGTATGACAGAAGCATGGTGAAGTATTCCTTGGACAAGGAAAGTATCCTATAAATATTATTCAGAAGTTTGAAATGATGGATTGCAAATCCATGGACACTCCTATGAATACACATATAAGACAAGTAAGAGATTCAGATTCTGATCCAGTAGATCCATCACTATATCGACAATTGATTGGGACATTGATGTATTTGGTAAATACTCGACTAGACATTCGTTTTGTCCTAAACACACTAAGCTAGTTCCAGGTGGAACCTAGACATGAGCATTGGACAGCTGTAAAGCATGTTTTAAGGTATATTTGTGGGACACTAAACTATGGTTTAAGATATACAACATCCATTGATATAGAGCTTCATGGATTCACAGATTCAGATTGGGTAGGAAGTGCAGAAGACAGAAAGAGTATTTCAGGGATGTGTTTCAGCTTGGGCTCCGCTATGATATCTTGGGGCAACAGGAAACCGAAGTCTGTCGCACTCAGCATAGCTAAAGCAGAATATATCGCAACATGTGAGGCATGTACAAAAGCAATATGTTTGAGAAAGTTGATTACTAATTTATTTGATCAGGTTTCAGATTCGACCATAATACACTGTGACAATCAGAGTTGTATAAGGCTATCATAACACCCAATGTTTCATGAATGGTCGAAACACATTGCAATCAAATACTAATTTATTTGAGATAAATTCCAATAAGGAGAAGTAAAGATCCAATACATCCCCATATATGAGAAGACAACAGATATCCTGACAAAGCCTCTGTCCAGAATAAAGTTTACATATTTCTGAGACAAATTGGGGATCGTGGAAATAAATCCCTTAGCTAAAAGGGAATGACTCTCCAAGTTGGGAGGGAGCACTAACATTGAATTAACAACAGTCATTTTCAAGTTTGAAAAATGGTCCAGCTTGGGCAGTTTCTTTCCAGTTCGGAAAGTGTTTTGAGATTTCGTAATGAAAATGGTTTGATGGATTGTTGATGTACCATAGACAATGATTTCCCATTGTGGTTAAAATGGGGAATGGTCTAGGATAGTATCTCTTCTTGATGATCACTCTTAGTAGTGGTCAAGAAGATTGGTCCACCTCACCGAATAATCATTCTTTCAAAGCTCATAGTTGTGAGCAGTTTCGAAGAATGGTCTATTTTGGAGGTTGGTGTAGGATAATCATTTCCTTAGGATATGGTCCAGACAATCATTCCTTAGGGAAGATTCTTTCTCTCCAGGTTGCACTTTGTTTAGTGCCGGAAGAATGGCCCAGATAGGTGAATGGTCCAAGTTCAGCAATCAAGGACATGCTTTCCCTAGGGCAGACTCATTCTCTCCAGGTTACACTTTGTTTAGTGTCGGAGGAATGGCTCGGGATAGGGAATGGTCCAGGCTTAGAAATCAGGACAATTATTCTTCCTTGGTTGAGAAGAATATTCCAGATAGCCCATCATTGATTTTCTACTTTGAGGGAAGATACTCTTCTAGATCTCATAGATGTGAGTGGAAGAATGGCCCAAATGACTCAGTTTATATCATAACATTGTTTCTATGAAGATTGATATCAATTGATATAATGGAGACTACATGTCTCCAGACAGTAGAAATATGCTACTGTGGTGGATATGTTCCATTGTTTGTGACTATGAGTCATAGATTGAGTAGTTGTGTACTACTATGAATAAACACAGTTGTGTTCTATCAGTTGACATTGTACTAGTTGTCATGGAGATTATCCAGTTGGATAATAATGACAGTGCTCGTGATTCTACCAGTTGAATGGTCTATTTTTTCTCAAGATCATTATCAGTTATACCTCCCTAGATAGGAGGGAGTGTTGATATTATGGTAGCTTCGAGAGGTATCAACCTCCATTGCGACCCTTTGACAAGATTAGAATATTCTGGAAGCAAGAAAATAAGTGAATGTAACCCTAGAAGAGATTTCGGCTAAGAGAGATAATTAATATGAATTAATTAGTACCTAGAATGAGAAGTCAGCCCAGGTAGCCTGCCAGAGCCAGTATAAATACAAGGCACCAGTTCTCATTTTACACACAGCTCTCAGAATTACAGCGAGACACTTTTGTGCACTACATTCTGGAAGTCTCATGGGCAAGTTCTGGAGAAGGTGTTGATGCCAGTTCTGAAGCCTATTGCTTCTATCTTTTGGGTTGGACTCTTTGATCAAATTTGGTTACTTCTTTCTTGGTGCATTAGCCTTGCTTGGCTATTGGATTTCTACCAGAATTCTTCTCTCTATCAAGGTCAAGGTGCTCGAAGGGTGGCTTCGACCTATGGTTGGGTGACAATACTGATATTTTCTATGGTAAAACGAGCACATTCTAACACGAAGGAGCCAAATACCACAAACAAATTTCAAAAGGGGAGTTACCAATAGAAGTGTGCACTATTATATTATAAGATTGTTGAATATAGATCATATTTTCATCCCAACCCTTTGGATGTTTCTGATTGTAACCAATCAAAATCTGCACCAAAGTCCTATTGATTATTTTTCCCTGTCCATCTATTTGTTCATGGACTGTTGTAGATCTCTTCAACTTTGTTTCCATATTCTCCCAAAGTGTAGTAAAAAATGAACTGAGAAATTTGGTATCCCTGTCTTAGATGACACTCCTTGGTATCTGAAAGTGCACCTAGACCTATGCAAAGAACATGTTTTATGCTTCATTTCCTTTTATGGTATTTTTACAAGCCATAATAATGCACATATTGGTGAATTTGTCAACTACCACAAATATTGAATAGTCATTTCCCTTCCTAGTTGTTGGTAAACCTCCTACAAAATCCATGGATATGATTTCCCAAGGTCAAGTGGTTAGAGGTAAGGGATGGTATGGACCTTGATTTATTTTGTTGGGCTTGTTGTTACAACAAAGTATGCATCCTCTAATATACCATGCTACATCTTCTTTCATTTTGGGCCAATACACATACATTTGTAAGTTAGTAATTGTCTTCCCAACACCAAAATGTCTTGCAACCTTGGAGGTGTGAGCTTCTTTGATAAGTTGCAATATTTCATCTTTAGGAATGTAGAGCTTGTCCAGCTTGTATAGAAACCCATTCTGGAGATTATAGTCATCCTTGCAGTTACCTTATTCTACATGAAATTGACCCTGTAGCTATTGAAACACCTTTTTAAAGTCCTCATATTTTATGTATGCCTCTTTGTATGCATCATGGGTAAAAGGATCCATGTGCATAATGTTGAAATTACTAAGGAAAATGAGAGGGGGGGAGGTGAACCAATTGTTACTGTGCTTAAACAATATTTTTTTTGTTTGTTAATTTGTGCAGAACCTGCGATTAACCTGTGGCTTGAGAAACCGCGACTCAGGGGCATCTAAGCCATCAAAATCACCCGGGGATCGCACCCGGCCTGAGCCACACCAACCCTTAACATGGTTGGATTTTTTGTCCCCGCAGGTTTCGAACCGGTGACTTTAACATCACGGAGTGGCTTAACAACACACTTCGTCACCGACTGTCCTGTGCTTAAACAATATTAAGTCTATTAAGCCATTTTTAATCTTTCATCAAGTGACCATCAATATTATACATAATATGAACAACATAAATAATGAGCATCAATCACACATAAGATATACACAGAGACAAATTTTCACGAGGAAACCCATAAAGGGAGTAAACCTCTTCTTCTTCGAAATGATAGGCAATCTTTTAAGTTCTATACATCATATATGTTTGAGCACCAACATCATCCATATATACTTCTTCCTCTATATCTCCATTAAGAAAAGCTGACTTAACATCCATCTGATACACTTTAAAGTTATTATGACATGAATATGCAAGGAACATTCTGATGGCCTCCAATCTTGCCACTGGTGAAAAAGTTTCATCAAAGTCCTGACCTTCAACTTGTGCATACCCTTTACAGACCAATCTGGCTTTATGTCTAACAACTTGTCATTTTTCATTCATTTTATTCTTGAACACCCATTTGGAACCTATTACATTCTTATCTTCAGGTCTAGGGACAAGCTCCCAAGTATTGTTCTTCTCAATATGATCAAACTCTTCATTCATAGCTCTAATCCAATCATCATGTTGGCTAGCTTCATAAAAAAATTTAGGTTCAGTCATAGATAAAAAAGAAACATGAGATTGTTTTGAGTCTTTAATCAATTTCCTTCTTGTCTGAACTCCTTTATTTATATCTCCAATTATCTGATTTTCAGGATGATTCTTTCTAACAATTCTGAGAGGGGATTTTGCTTCTTTCTGCTGATTTGTTTCAGTCGAAGTATTCGTATCTTCATCTGATTCAGATTCTTCTCTTTCTGATCCTTGGACCTGTTCATCTTCGTATTCAACTATATCTTTTGTTCTTGGATCAACACTGCTTACATTTCTGACCGAGATTTCTTCATCAACTTTTATGTCTATACAATCAACCTATTTATGCAGTCTCTTATTGTAACATCTGTATCATTTATTGTTTGTAGCATAACCCAAGAAGATACCTTCATCCCTGTCATCATATTTGCCAATATTTTCATCATTATTCTTAATGTAACATGTACTCCCAAAGACTTTAAAATGCTTGGTTGAAGCAGGTCTTCCAAACCATAGTTCATAAGGATTATTGTCACTCTGTGGTCTGAGATGTGCTTTGTTAAGGATATGAACAGTTGTATGAATTGCTTCCACCCAATATGTCTGAGGTATATTTCTTTCATTCATCATTGATCTTTCCATTTGTTGTACTGATCTATTCTGCCTCTCAACAACTCCATTTTGTTGTGGAGTCCTTGGAATTGTATACTCTCTTTTGATTCCATGTTTATCACAGAACTCTTTGAAGTTCCATGAGCTAAACTCTCCTCCTCTATAAAACCTTACTGCCTTCAATATTTTTCATGTTTGATTCTCAGTTAGAGCCTTAAATACTTTGAATTTTTCAAATGCTTCATATTTTTCCTTCAAAAAGGAAACCCATGTTAGTCTAGAATAATCATCAATAATCAACATAAAATAATTTTCTTTTCCTGTACATTCTTTCCTTGATGGTCCACATAAATACATATGTACTAATTGGAGAGGTTTTTCTGTTGAAGGAAAGTTTTTAGATTTGAACTGAGTGCAAGTAAGTTTTCCTATCTGGCAAGGTTTATAAACATAATCATATGGCTTTGATATCTTTGGAAGATCCTTTACTGCCCCACTGTTTTTGAGCTTGATTATATGATCAAAATTTAAATGTCCAAGTCTCCTATGCCATATCCAACTTTCATCATACTTGCTTAAGTAAAATTCTTCTTTTTCTTCTTTTAACACATAGACATTGTTTTCAATTCTTATCCCTCTTGCAACTAGCTATCCTGAATTCACAGATTTTATTCTACAATCGTTAGAGGTACAAATGACTTCACATCCTCGATCACATACTTGACTGACACTAAGAAGATTATGTTTCAAACCTTCTACAAAGAACACATCTTGTGTTTTCCCTTTCCCATTTCTCAAACTTACCATTCCTTTACCTTTTATTTTTCCCGGTGCATCATTTCCAAAAGTTACATTCCCTGATTTTCTTTCACTTAGAGTTAGAAACTTACTTTTGTCTCTAGTCATATGTTTGGAACATCCACTGTCAATATAACATAGATTCTTTTCTCTTTGGGCTGATAACATTAGTCTACACTTGTCATCTTCTTTCTTCTTCCAAATCTTGAAATTTTCAGCAGTAAGATTCGAGTGTGACTTAAAATTCCTTAAGTGACAATCTGCAGCTTTATGTCCATAGTTATGATAAATGTAACATTTTGGTTCACTAAATAGAACATCATAGTGATTTTTATGCTCATAACTATTGTTATGCTTAACCTGCGTCCTTTTCCCAGCCATCGCATAATTTATAGTCTGAGGTTGTTTGTTGCTTGGTTGTCTCGATCTTTGTTGTGGAAGATGGTTATTCGTTGAATATCTTGATTGTTCATACCTAAATCTTAAAGATCAGTTTATAGCTTTGTGACCAAAATTAGAGAAGAAAAAACAATAACCATAGAAAAAACCTTTGTACTTTGAAAAATTTTGTCTTCTTTGAGGAGGTCGATTTCTTTCATGCCGATAATATTACTGATCTACAGATTCGGTTTTGGTACTTTTTCTTTCATTCCTTCTTGGTGGCTGATTCTTTTTCTTTGTTTCTGTAGAGTGACTGTTGTCAATGTTTGAGGATTTGACAAACTTGATAGGTTATGTATTACTTGGATAATCACTACTTGATCCTTCTTCATACCCCAAGCCATCTTTCAACTTTGGGTTTCTTTGCTGATTTAGAATGGAGGTTAATCCTTTTGAGACTTTAATACTTGGCAGATTTTGGTGATACAATCCCTTAAACTTCTCCATTTATTTTCTGGTTTTTACTATCTCTTCTTCTAAGGCTTCACACCTTGCTTTCTTCTCTGACAACTATTGTTTCAGTATGTCTTCTATTTTCTTTGCCTCTTCTAACTCCACTTTTAGTAGAGAAAAGTTTTCATCATGTTTTTCACTATTCATTTTAAACTGCTTCAACAACTGTTTTTGTTTTCTCTTCTTACATCTAAGTCTATCAATGTCTTCCAAAGCACTGATTAATTCACCTTCCATATCCACCACAGCTTCCTCATCATCCATTTCACCTCCTATTTGTTCATCATCAAGATCTCCCATAACCATAAGCATAAATTCATTCACTTTGTCTTCACATGATGAATCACTATCTATGTCTTCTGAGGAATTGTCATTATTTGCACACAAACTTTTATTTTTACTATATTTCTTGAATTTGTACTTCTTTTCATCATCAGAGTTCTGGTCATTTTTATGATGGGGACACTTAGATGCAAAATGACCTATCTTACCACAGTTAAAACATTTGAAGGGAATCTTGCCTTGATATTTTCCTGATCCTTTCTTTAACCTTATCACAAATTTTTCCTCAATATCATCTGAATCTGAATCAGTATTCTTGTCTTCTTTAAAAGATGCTTCTCTAGTAATGGATTTATCTTTGTTGATTCTCATTTCATATGTAGTTAATGTTCCTAGGAGTTGATCAATGGACATATTTTTAAGATCATTTAGTTCTTCTATTGCAGAGACTTTTGGATTAAATTTATCAAGCAAAGATCTTAAAATCTTCTGAACTAAAATTGATTCTTCAATCTTCTCACCAA
>ML782737.1:460782-475849 GCA_009831015.1 Picea engelmannii | reverse complement strand
CATTTTTAATCTTTCATCAAGTGACCATCAATATTATACATAATATGAACAACATAAATAATGAGCATCAATCACACATAATATATACACAGAGACAGATTTTCACGAGGAAACCCATAAAGGGAGAAAACCTCTTCTTCTTCGAAATGATAGGAAGTCTTTTAAGTTTAGTACATCATCTATGTTTGAGAAAAAACTCAAAGTGAGGCTACTACCTCTGTTTTACAAGCTCTAACTTGTTGAGAGCACCAACTCTCTGTTTTCTCTAGCACCGACTAGAAGGAAGCACCAACTCCCTGAGTGTTCCAGGACCAATTGGATGGATGCACCTACTTCCACTTGTACAAGAACGAACTTATTTGAGAGCACCAACTCTCTAGTTTCTCTGGCACCCACTAGAAGGAAGCACCAACTCCCTGAGTGTTCCAGCACCGACTGGATGGAAGCACCTACTTCCACTTACACAAGCACCAACTTGCCCCAAGCACCACCCTGCCACCCTGCTTTCTAGCCATAACTAGATGGAAGCTACAACTCCCAATATTCAAGAACCAACTCGAATATCAGAGGACCACAATCCTCCCTAGCACCACCCTACCTCCCTATTTATAAATAAATGATTGAATAACCAGCAACACAAATAAATCGATTCTTACCACCTCTTCTTTGTTCTATAAATCTGGTCTGCTTCTAACTGTTCTGCAATTCTTCTCTTCCTCTGTCTATTTTGCAATTCTTCTCTGCTTCAAGTTGTTCTACAATTCTTCTCTTGCTTCTATCTATTCCTCATCTATTACTCATCTCTGAGTTTTATCTCACACTATGCATACTGTCGGTCTCACACTGCGCATACTGTAATTTTCCCTTTCTTACAGTTCAATTCATTTTTCATTCAAAATGACCAACCACACACATCCACTGCATGTTTCTTTTATGCACTACCACCCCTTCAGTTACCCCTCAAATCCCCTGAACAACGCTTCAGCAACTAAAACGCCAACCGTCCAAGAACCATGATTCGGTTCTGCTAAATGAATCGTAATTGGACAATTAATCATGAAGAGCAATAGTAGCCCTTCGATCGGATTTCCAAGTATCCAACACCGTTGGATTACAAGCAAAGGGTCTCACGTTGATTTCTCCATTTCACATTTCGGCACTTTGGCATTTCGGTATTCCTATGGTGAAGAGTCTCGACTCTTCATGTTACGATCGTCGAAAAGGAGCTTAGCTTGGTGCTAGCTCCTCCCTCTCACATGACCGTTGACGGTGACCACAGCCTACACCAAAAGGTGTTTTTCCCTTCGAGTCATCGTGACTCCAACATTATAAAATTCATGATCACAAAATCTCCGAAGTGATCGAACGGTTCACATAACCCACTGAGATGGATGGTTGACGAGATTTCAGAGTTTTACCTTTCGGGTTTTCGAGACTCACAATAGTCCCTTTCGACATTGTAGAGTTCGAGACTTCGTGATGGTGGAGTTTCTGCTTGCTATGTAAAAACCTCGAAATAGAAAGTTTCGATGTGACATACACCTGCTGACATCACATGTGGATTAACACATGTTGAATAGTTGTCACGTGTCACTTTGATTCATGACGTACATGTGCTTGAAATGTTGAATCAGCTTGACACTTGTCATTTCCTGATTGTGCCACGTGTCCTTAGCTGACGTGGTTTGCTGACGTGGTTTGTTGATGTGTCTGTTTTGGGATTTCAGGGTTCGCTACTTCAAAGGTTAAAGTTACTTTGATATTTGATTTCCCAGTCTGCTAAACTCCGAAATGGAGTCTTTGTTGATGCTCTGATATTTCACATTTCGCAATTTCATCATTCTTGTTGTGAGTGTCCTTGACACCTCCAACTCCCGGTATCCAAAACTCCAAAATGGAGATTAAGTCGTGGTTTCATATTTCGCGATTTTCTGTCATGAGTTTCTTCCTTGACTCCTCCAACTCTCGGTATCCGAAACTCTGAAATGGATTTTACACTTCTGATCTTTCCATGCGATCATCGTTACGCTGCTGGTCTTGCCACTTTCTCTTGTTCGTCATCGTTGGGTTGAGCTTTCCATCAATGACAAACAAATACTCTGTCTTCTGTTTGCCCGTAATAAATATGCCAACACATAAGAGTTCCCAAATATGTAATCTTAGATGTGGGTGGCCTTAAAAGAATGTCTGACAACTTATTAGTGCTTACCTTGTTATACTTGATGACCAAATGAAATTGTTGCAAAAACCCCTTCCTCGATCCTACAACTTTCCACAAATACCCCAAATAAAATTCTCTAATACCAATATGATTTATAAACTACCATGGATATTCCACTAGAATAGTTTGTCACAATAGATCTTATACTATTCTGAAATTTTAGATTGTGTAATTATTTCATTAGATCCTATATTTGTTATTACTAGTTTATTGCTTATATTTATAAAAATAATTGAACATGAAAATGAAATAAATGAGAAAAAGAACACACCACCCACACACAAATGAACATAATATATATTTTTGGAAACCCAATATAGGAAAAAACCCAACTAGAAGGTGAGGTCTATCCTTTACTCTCTTTTCTTCAGTTATGGAAATGCAAATACAAAGAAATAGGTGCTCACTATGGAGTTTCATTTGACATTGTGTCCTGTAGGCTGCTACATTATCGTTTCCTCTTCTATTATGCTCTCAAAATACCACTCCTATATTCTCTTCTCAACTA
The DNA here is from genome assembly GCA_009831015.1 of Picea engelmannii. Lineage (NCBI taxonomy): Eukaryota > Viridiplantae > Streptophyta > Pinopsida > Pinales > Pinaceae > Picea > Picea engelmannii. The sequence continues at coordinate 473,120 of ML782737.1, read as the reverse complement.
TGGAACACATACAATACAAAAGAATAGAACCCTTTCTCCCCCTAATGACTCAGTATTTAACATAGCTCAATAGCCTTCTAGGGTTAGGGTTTTGACTTCCTCAATCTTCAATTAATGATCAGGTTTGGGGCTTCTACAATATTCTTGAATTTCTACATGTGTCTAACCCCATATGCGTGAGTAATGGTGGCATACATGGCATCGACTAGTACCATGGTGGTCAACATGCGAGAGGCATAATTTTCGCATACAATTTCTGATTCAGGTGATTTTTGCATCGTTGGAAGGTCTCAGAGTGTAGAACATCATTGAGGGTGAGTGCACAAGTTTTAGACATTGTAACCCCAAAATATTCCATTTAATTCCTCAAAATGGCTATGAAAGGTTCTAGAACTGAATTTTCCAAACTGGGACATGTCGCTAAAATGGTCTTGCAAGCTAATTCCTATATTTTTTCCACCCATAAAATACCAATATAAATGAAAAATTATATTATGATTCAATCTAGATCAATTACAAACTTGATAGTTGGTCATTAACAATACCTATAAGTATTTCATATAGGTTGATCCCTCACTTTGTTCCATAATGATAAGGCTATGTTAAGGGTTAGCCTTAATACACGATGTAAAATTTGAAGTATTTCCTTGTGTTATTTTTGTGGTTAGGTTAACGGAAGTGTTTTTCTTTAATGTTAAGTTAATGGGAATATTTTTATACTGTAAAAGTTTTATTAATTCCAAACTTCTTAAATATTAATAGAGATTTAAAAGGGAAATGAGTATTCATTTAATTAAAAAATATTTGAACTTCAATATTAAATTATAAATTATAAATGTTAATAAAATAAAGATCTAAATTGCAACATTACATTATAAACGTCAAAGTTTTTCTTAGTAAAAAGAAAATTGTAACTTATCTTATATAAATACTAAAAAATGATAACTATTATATCCTATTTTTTTAGTCCCGTGAAAGGTTAAAAATACGCATGAATGGACCAGTACGAGTGGCTTCCACGTGTTGTGCAACTTTCATTTCCGTCGTTCATCTTTCACACATCAACTTATTTTGAAACATCAACATTACCATGGATCCTAAATGTTACAATGCTTATGGTCACTAATTCTTCTCTCTAATTTTTTGATTTAATTTTAATTTCCATGGAGCACACATGAAACTACTATACATATGAGTGATCAAATGTGAAATATGTTGATGAACTTGTAGTTCAACCTGGATGATAATATTTTTGGAAAAAAATATTTCTTATTTTATGAACTTGTTAGTCACTTTAACATACCCAATATCCCTTATACTGTATTGAGAATATGGGATAGTTCTTGAAACTATTAATTTTCCACTCTTCTTGACAGCTTTCCTCACTATCTCACTATTAATTAATTAATACATGCACACATAACAATGCAGAGTATAGTTTAATTATTCAATGGAAAATGAAATCATAATTATAAAAATACAATGGAAAATGACATCATAATTATAAAAATAGATTTATATATACAAACAAATTTGAACAAATATAAATGAATTCAATTTATAATACAAACATCATTAACTTAATATAATTATAAATAACAACTATAAATGAATTTCAATTCATAACATAAAGATTTTTTTTTTTTTTATACTAGGGGAATCGGTAACAACGGCAGTATCATACTCGCGTGACACGGGGTCGAATCCTGCCGGCTGCCTTATAACCCCTAGGGAGAAACGCACAGCCTGCAAGCACGCCCTCCGAGTAAATCGGGGTGAGAATCGACCTTGAGACCTCATTTTACATAGTTCCTTCCATTTACACGGCACTTGCCAATCGGTCTACACCCCTGCGGGCATTGATAACATAAAGATTATTAGTTCAACATAATCATAAATAAATCATGAACATTTATATTTTTGGGAATTAACAACTAATTGGTTGCAAAAAATGGACATTTTACCCATTGGTAGGATATTTGTTTCACTTAATATATTTTCAATACATGCCATGCTTGAGTTGGGGCTATGAATTCACAAGGGAAAACCTACCTAAGGTTGGATCTAGTTGTTTTACATAGCCCAATTCCCATAAATTCATAGTTTGTAAACTCTTACAGCTATCCCAATCCACCAACCCTCTTTTCCCATTAACATGCACAACCCAAGGAATGTGATCCCCTTCTCTACCACACAGTTCCTCGGGCTATCCCACTTCCCTCCAAAGATCCAGGGATTATCAATTGTAATTGAGTTTTCTCGATGACAACAATTTCCCTTACACAATTATAAATATACACATAATTTTATGGCAATAATTTTCATAATTTTAACACAAAAATCCATGAATAATGAATGTTAAAATCCCCTTGGATGCCCAAAATAATGGAATATGTTTTCATGCCAAAGATAAATCACATGTCTTCATGAGAATTACATGTTTCCCCTCTATTATAGCTAATCAAAAGGATTAAGGAATGATAATTAAGCAGGGTTACAGACTTAGGATTATCAATAATATTATCGTCCTTTATCCCCCTTCAGTGCCCTAAGCCCCCTTTATTTCCCCTCTTGTGGAGTCATAACTCCCCAATCTTTTGCCCTTCTCCTTTTACAACCTATGTTGTGTTTATTATTATTATTATTATTATTCATCCCCTTGGATGCCCAAAATCATGGAATATGTTTCATGCTAAAGATAAACCACGTGTCTTCATGGGAATTACATGTTTCCCCTCTATTATAGCTAATCAAAAGGATTAAGGAATGATGTTGGCATAGGGGCAGACCCAGGGTTTAGCTCCAAGAGCACACCAACAAGCCCTAGCTACTGGCCCTTTCGGCAACACCTACGAAGCAGATGTAGTCTCATCTGAAGCAGCTATGAGGGGGTTGCAGGACAGAGATGTCTACAACGAGGGGAATATAAAGTGGATCTAGTACAACAGCAACAAAACATGCATCTATCACTTATCAAGCTAGATATACCCTGCATAGTTATAGATCTGATATAATACAACAATGCAAATAACAATATAACAGTGACAGAGATCAAAGCATCAACCACACACACAACACAAGATGTACGTGGTTCACCCTCTCTCTAGGGCTACATCCACAAAAATGTGCTATATTATATTGATGTAAAGCATACAGTTCTTGCCTGCGATCTCAGCTCGCAGATCTTCTTTATTCTTCTCTCTTTCTCTCCCCTTCCTGTGCACCTAGCTGCAAAACCTGACCTTCGCACACAGTTGAAGATCTTACAATACCAGAAGGCTCTCTATCTCAAAACTTCCCTCTCTCAATACAATAATATCTCACCACAACAATAGAGCTAGATCGACAACAATATCCTACCAACCCAAAGTACCAACCCCACCTAGGCCCTTTAGACCTCTATTTATACATTACAATCATTCACTGACAGCCCTAGGCTGAAACCTAGGTGCCAAAACCCTAGATACCAAAACCCTAGGCATTTAAACCCTAGGTCAACTTGACCCACTTTTTTCGGGCTTCGCTAGCCTCTCGCGTGGTGCTCCAAAGAATCCAATGGTGGCTTTTTCCCACTTGTTGAGTTGTCCTCGATTCATCGTCCTTGTTGATCTGCCATCCTCGATCTCCTCATCTAATGGCTTGCATTTTCGTAATTCGCTCCATCTTTTCTGCTCTATTTCTCACTTCAAGCTAGTGACAGTTACTGTGTCTTCCACGAAGTTCGCTTTTCACCTTTTCTTCCTTATTCTTCGCTTCCTTCCATAACCAAGGGCCAACATGCCCCCAACACTCACCTGTGACTCATCCTGAAGCACTTTAGATCTGATCCTTTTGTTTTACTTTGACTTTGGACTGCGTAGGGAAACCTTTGCTTTCTTCTCTTTGCCTCCTTCCCATTCTTGTGCAGACTGTCTTTTCTATGTCTGGTACCCAATTTCAACTACACCTGGTACCTAGACCCTTTTCTTCTTGCTCTTACTAAGGTGTGTGAGGCAGGTGGTTGTCGTAGTACAACTTCAACCGACTCCCATTTACTAATCCTTCCTTTCATTCTCCCTTCAATGTTTTCAGTTGTGCATCTCCCCCTTCGGTAACATAAGAAATCTCATATGGTCCGAGCCAATGCGTTCTAAACTTCCTAGGATGTTTCAGGAACTTACTGTCATACACCAGTACTAAGTCACCTTACTTGAATGCCTTATTTTTGATGTGCCTGTCATCATAAGCCTTCTCTCTTTCCTTCTGAACCTGCTGCAGGAATCCTGCAATAAATCTGTCTTCTTCTAGTTCAACCAACTGTGAAAGTCTCTCTTGAACTGCTCAAGTATCATCCATGTGTGTAAAAGAAGCAATTCTCAGGCTTGGTACTATACTCCATTGGAACAACAACTTCAAGACCATAAACCAATTTAAAAGGGGTCTGCAGTGTTAATTTCTTACAAGTGGTTCTATAGGCCCATAGTATTGCATGTACTCTTAAATCTCAATCATCTATGTTCACACTGCATATATCCGTTAATGTTGTCTCCAAGATCTTGTTGAATGGTTCGACTATTCCATTTTCTTGTGGATGGTATGATGTACTCTTCTGATGATGGACTTCAAATTCTTCAGTCAGGGCTTCGACTGTTTTATTGATGAAATGTGTGCCTTGATCACTCATGAGGATTTTTGGGCATCCAAACCTAGTTATTATGTCATCAAATATAAAATGCGCAGTTGTAGTTGCAGTAATTATGTCGCAGTAATTATGTACCTCGCTCCTATGCGCTTCCCTGGTGGGTTTATAGGTCCCACGAAGTCAATGGCCCATTTTTTGAATGCTTGTAGGGTCATCTGCGGTGCTAATGGAATTTCATCCCTTCTGAATGGTTTCCCAACTCTCTAGCATACATCATAGGCTCTGGCATAATGTTTAGCATCTCTGTGTAAGGTAGGCCACCAAAGGCCAGCTCTCAGAACCTTTTGTGCAGTTGCTTTCCCTGTGTAATGTCCTGCTGCGATGCCTTCATAAGATTTTGCGAGGATCAGTGGGTGCTCTGTCTCCATAGCACACCTCCTTAATATCTCATCGGGTCCCATTTTGTATAGTTGATCGGCTATAATTGAAAAGTCTGCAGCACGCACCACTAACTGTTTATTCTAGGGAATTGTGTACTCACTAGGTTCCATTCATGTTGACAGGAACTAGACTATGTCTTCGAAGTGGTCGTCAATATTTATAATGGGGAGCAATTGTGCATCCGGTAGTGTATCCTCCAAATTGGTGGGTTCTTCGCCATGCTCCAACCTCGACAAGTGGTCAGGGCCCTTGTTCATTCTTCCTGGATTAACTATCATTTCAAAATCATATTCTTGAAACAACAGAAGCCATCTGCATATTCGTCCCCCCAACACTGGCTTGTTGACTAGGTACTTTAGCGTGGAGTGATCTGTGAACATTTTAAAGTGTCCTCCCAACAAGTAGTGGTGGAATTTTTGCAGTGCATACACCATGGCTAGTCCTTCTCTTTCGGTGGTGGTGTAATTAATTTTAGTTGTAGATAGATTCCTACTAGAAAAATATAATGGATGGTCGATATCCCCTTCTCTAGGTTGTGCTAGCACTACTCCTAATGCAATAGAAGACGCATCGACGTGCACATGAAATTCTTTGCTCGAATCTGGAAAAACCAGAATAGGCGCAGTAACCATCTTTTGTTTCAGTGTGTCAAAGCTCATATGGCATTCTTCTATCCAGCTAAACTCACAGTCTTTCTTCAGCAGCTTCTCCATAGGTATTGTAATCTGTGCATATCCTTTGATGAATTTCCTGTAATAGCCAGTATGTCCCAGCGCAGTGCGCAGTTGTTTGACTGAAGTAGGAGGCGGAAAATCAACTATAATTGCAATTTTTGACGGGTCAACCAACAATCCTTGCTTGCATACAATATGTCCTAATAGTACTCCAAATGGTGAGAAGAAGATGCACTTCTTCAGATTTAAAGCAATTTGACACTACCTGCATTTATCCAACATTAGCCTTAGACATTCAATATGGTTTTTCAACAAACTAAATACAATCCAATCATCAAAATATGCTTCTAAAAATTTATGCAAGAACTCTTTGAAGGCTTCTACCACCACCCTGGAAAAGATGGCTGGGGAATTCTTCAGTCCAAATGGCATCACTATATATTGGTAGGATCCCCATTCTGTGGAAAATGTGGTCTTGTAGCAGTCCTCCTTGGCAATCTGGATCTGATGGTATCCTGAAAATCCATCTATAAAAGAATATATCTCCTGGCCTCCCACATTATCTAATACTTCATCAATGAATGGTGTAGGGAAAGGATCATGACAACAAGCATCATTCAACTTCCTGAGATCTACGCAGATCCTGATCTCGCCTATCTTCCTGTCTTGTACCACCATAGGGATAATCCACTCTGATTCTTCGACAGGTTCTATAATCCCTGCTTCCAACATTCTATCGAGCTCAATCTTCATTTTTTCCTTATATTTCGGGTTCAATCTGTAGGTTCTTTGCTTGTCTGGATTCGCACCTGGTTTCAAAGGTATCCTCATATCTCCCATAGGACCTTTGATACCTTTCATATCAGTGAACTTGGTCGGAAACAAGTCCTGATATTTGTGCAACAACTCTGTAATCTTGTCAATGGTAGCAGCATCCCAATAATCTCCAACATTGGCAAGCTTTGGTGTCTCCTTTGTCCCAATATTGATTTTTTAAATCCTGATTGGATGACCAATAAATGGTAGCTCCACTCCTGGTCCTTCCACATCTCTCTGACCTTTTGTTTCAGTGATGTTTACCTTCCTAGGATCATCATCGTCAGCATTGATGTTGTAACAATTCTGCAATTTTTGGAGAGGCGCAGTCCATTCGTCATCTTCTTGTTCCATAGAAAGGCTAGATGCCTCCTCGAATACCTTCTTTCTCACAATATGTAATGCTTGGTCTACTGAATGATATTCACTTTCAAATAAAAAGTTGGTTACAAAATTCTGAATCATACCTTCCCAGTCTGCAGTGATGAGGCACAACTCTCCTTAAAGGTACTAGTTGATAGGGGTCGTATCCAGCATGTTAATGAATCTATGCACCCATTGTTCTCGAGGGATGTCACTCCATGCCTCTTTGCAGCTTCACACATGGTCCTTTGGGAAACTTTGACCGATATACCTTACTTCGTAACTGACTACTTGTGCTAAGAACCGCGATGTAATCAAGGTTCGACATTGTGCCCAGTCTATAATATTACTTTTGTGTGTCCCCCACCATCTTGCTGGTGTGGCTTTTAGGGCCTCATCCATTGCCAAAAACCTCTGTTGTGTTGGTACATTTGCTTCAAAATCTGATAGGAAGGATTCTAAAGGGTTCAAACCATCAAAGGTGGGTAAGTTACTTATTGTTGTGTCGATCCAGCGGAATTCTCTGGTTAATCTATCACATCTTATGGTAGATACTTCGTACATATGGTTCTGCCAATTTTCCAGCGCTTCCTCTGAATCTGATGAACACGCGTTGTCACTTCGCCAGCTCAAATTCCCATCGGTTGTAGGGTTGATGTAATCCCATTGTCTGGCTGTCAGTGTGTATATGTTTTCTAGTGCATATTCGTAGTCTTCTTCTCTAATGGGCTATGTGTATCGTTGACCTTAATCTAGATCTAAAGGTGCAATGACCCTAAGGCCATCCTTTTCAAAAGTCATGCATCTCTTCTTTAAGTCAACAACAGCATAGTTATCAAAGGCCCAATTAATTCCTAACAGCGCGGGGTAAGGACAACTATTGTCAACTATTTCAATTACCTCAAAATATGCAAATGTTCTTATTCCATCGATGTTCACAGGGACATGCTCCAATCGTCCAAATGGGCTGACAGCTTGTTGATTAGCCATTCTAAGCCTGATAGGGGAGTAGATCAACTTCGGTTTACCCATCAGTGCCCATGTTTGCTTCGTCATGACATTGACCTCCGACCCTAAGTTGAGGACTACATAGTCTATCTCATACTCTCTTATTTGAGCATTCAAATGTAATTCCTTATTTGTCCTTCTCTTCTTACCAATTTGGTGTACTACCCTATTCAGTAAGGGGTATGTCTTTCCTAGTTCATACTGTCTGATTAAGTTCTGTAGCTCTTGCACAACGTTCTCATCCTGAATTAACTTAATACAAGTTTATAAAAAGTCCATGAGCTTGCTTACCTATTTTCCTTCTCTTGGCGAAGTAGACTAATCAAATGTGTGAAGCATTCCATACTCTCTTATTTCTGGGTTTTTTTTTACGAGGAACCTTGTTTTGCTTTGAATTCTTGTCTTGCTTCCTCAAAGATTTGTCTTTCTTTATTTGCATTAAAGGCTTGGGTCTTCTCTATGGCCTTCCTGATACCTGAGTCTTCTGCAAGCTTTCCTTGAGTCATTCTATCCTCTCCTGTAGCAGCGCCTCCTTTGGTTATGATAGCGACTCTAGGGTATCCTCCACGAGGTTCAGCATATATCAGTTGTACTTGTGGGTTCTGCTGAGGTCCTCGTTTTTCCTAAAGCTTAGCAAGCAACACAAGACATTCTTCTATAACATGGTCAAATGAGCTGCAGTAGCTGCAAGTGGTACAAGGGTTCTGGCAATCCCTTGCAAGGTGTCCTGGTTGTGCACAGTTGTAACAGATGATCAGTTCTCGGCCTCGAATCATTCCTCTTCCTCATCCTCCTCCTTTGAATGCATCGTGAGGATTGAATTTTCCTCTCCCAGGATATTTATACTGCGTAGCATTTCCCTCTTGTTGTACTTCGCCTTGGATCTTATATATGTCTCTTGACCTTTTGTGCATGAGATCATAAGTCCTACAATATCTATCATCATGTCCTACAGAGTTACAGAATGTACAATATAAATTTGTAGGTGTTTGGACATACTTATGCATGTAATAGCATTCGCCTGTGAAGTGCCTATTTTTGCATACTTCACACCAGGGCAGGTTGACTTGCTTCAAGGGGCTCGGTGCTCCTGAGGCCAAATATTCATGGAGTAAAGGAAAATGTTCCTTATCATGGCCTTCTGCTCTGCATCTTACACACCAGATATTGTCTCATTTTTCCTTCCCCTTGTCCTTTTTCATATCCTCGACCTGCAAAGACAAACTAGTCAGGTGGCTCAAGATCTGGCTCATACCTGAGCTGGATTCTCCCATAGGGGTTGATTCAAGTTTCATATCGATCTCCAACGCTTCAGCTTGTGAAGCGATCTTCTACTGCATCAAAGGAACTCTGATGTGTGATAACAGGGCAGCGATGAACCATTCTTTATTTTGTTCATCTGGGATCTGAAAAGTTAATCGGTCTGTTAAGGTTTTAAATCTTTGATCGAACTCCCATACCAGTTCGGCTACTTTCTGCTTGATCTCCTTTAGTTTTGTAATACATTGAGATTCTAACTTAGGTTTCTTGAACTCTGCAATCAACGCATTCTTGATCTCGCCCAGTGGCTTAGGCTGCGCAAGTCCTTGGACAAGCTCCATGTACCAACTCAGTGCGCGATCCCTTAGGGTAGTGCTGAACTGGGTCCTTTTAACAGCTTCATCAGTGACATTTTTAATATTCTATACGGCTTCGCACAGAAACCAATGTTGATCAGGATCTTTAGATCCATATCCCCTAAATATAGGAAGCCTCATCTCGTCTTCCATAGATCTTCCTAGGGTTCCTGACTGATAATGTGGTGGGCTACTATGGACAGTGCTCTGGACGCTCTGGTGAATATGATTACTTTGGTTTCTTACTATTGAATCAATAGGAAGGATAACAATACTTACATCGATGGTCTGTGCAGTTTCTGAGGTTTCAAGTTCTCTTCGTTGAAGCTCTTCAGCTCGTTCTTCCTCTATTTCAGTGGGTTTTGAGTGTTCTTCATCCGTCAGATTTGCTTCCTCTCCACTGTAGAAACCCCCTTCCCCATAGTATATCTTAAACAGGTTCTTAAGGTGAACCCCTCTGAATAATCTTCCACTGCGCGTATGTCCAATTTCTGTGTCACTTTCTGAATTCCAGAACATTAGTCTTTTTAAATCCAACCAATCTATTGTATCTTCAAGACGTTCTTTTTATGCAACAACATCTTGATTCTCAGCTTCAGAAAGTGAAATTTTTTTCCTCTGGGTCCTTTGAAAAAGTATCTCTCGGCTTGGCTATATGATTCTATTCTATCAACAACAAACTTTGTGATGTACCCTCCAATGGTACTATCAAACCAGTGATCTACCACTCGTGATACGATGTTATCAGCTTCCTTGACCTTCTTGATAAACTCTGACGTCCAAACCATAGGAAGTCTAGATCAGATCTCGAACTGGGTATCATCTAATCTAGCTATCCACTCATACAACTCCTGATGGATTCCTCCAAAGAATATCTTGTGTATATCCGTAAAAATGTACTTCTCCAACCAGTCCTCTGAACTAAGATTAGGGTTCTTGTTCTGGGCTTCAACGAAGTTCTTTTCTTGATCTTCTATCCACTTTTGAGTTTCTGTCTTCGATGGAAACTACCTTGACATTCCCTTCAAGAAGATTCTCGTCACGACAACGAAACCATTTGTTGGCACAGGGGCAGACCTAGGGTTTAGCTCCAAGAGTGCACCAACAATCCCTAGCTACTAGCCCTTTCGGCAACACCTACAAAGAAGATTGAGTCTCACCTGAAGCATCTATGATGGGGTTGAAGAATAGATATGTCTACAACCAGGGGAATATCAAGTGGATCTAATACAACAACAACACAACATGCATATATCACTTATCAAACTAGATCTACCCTGCACAGTTATAGATCTGATCTAATACAACAATGCAAATAAAAATATAACAGTCAAAGAGATCAAAGCATCAACCACACACACAACACAATATGTATGTGGTTCACCCTCTCTCTAGGGCTATGTCCACAGAACTGTGCTATATTATATTGATGTAAAGCATACAGTTCTTGTCTATGCTCTCAGCTCGTAGATCTTCTTTCTTCTTCTCTCTTTCTCTCCCCTTCTTGTGCACCCAGCTGCAGGACCTGACCTTCGCACATAGTTGAAGATCTTACAATACCAGAAGGTTCTCTCTCTCAGCACTTCCCTCTCTCACTACAATAATATCTCACCACAACAATAGAGCTAGATCGACAACGATATCCTACCAACCCAAAGTACCAACCCCACCTAGGCCGTTTAGACCTCTATTTATACATTACAATCATTCACCGAAAACCCTAGACCGAAACTTAGGTGCCAAAACCCTAGATACCAAAACCCTAGGCCTTTAGATCCTAGGTCAACTTGACCCACTTTTTCCGGGCTTCGCTAGCCTATCTTTCCTTTCCTCTCGCATGGTGCTCCAAAGCATCCAATGGTGGATTTTTCTCGCTTGCTGAGTTGTCCTCGATTCATCTTCCTTGCTGATCTGTCATCCTTGATCTCCTCATCCAACGGCTTGCATTTTCGTACTTCGCTCCATCTTTTCTACTCTTTTTCTCACTTCGACCCAGTGATAGTTACTGTGTCTTCCGCAAAGTTCGCTTTTCACCTTTTCTTCCTTGTTCTTCGCTTCCTTCCATAACCAAGGGCCAACAAACGATAATTAAGTATGGTTACAAACTTAGGATTATCAATAATATTATCTTCCTTTATCCCCCTTCAGTGCCCTAAGCCCCCTTTATTTCACCTCTTGTGGAGTCATAACTCCCCAATCTTTTGCCCTTCTCCTTTTACAGCCTATGATATGCTTATTATTATTATTCAATGTACCATTTTACATATTACATCATTTGGATTTTAGCCATTCATAATTCATCATGTACATATATAACACGGTTACCAACTTAACGAGAACTCTCCTCGGTTCTTGTTTTTTAGTGGTCTCATTTTTTTACCTCCGTTTCAAAAAATGGTGCTACCGATAGCACCATTTTTTGAAATGGGGGTAAAAATTGTGACTGTAAAAAATGAGAACTCTATCGGTAGCACATTTTTTTTGTAGTGGTTAAAAATCACTCATTCAGACCTGTTGCATTGAAAACGGATGTCATTGTGGGCAAAGACTTTAAAATTGGCCCTTGAATCGAAAAGTGATGCTACCAATAGCACCATTTTTTTTTTGAGTTGAGATTATAACTTAATTGAAACTATGGCCTTGAAACTGTCTATCATCATCGATAAACAACTCAAAATTTACTCCTAAATCATTGCTTAATTTTTTTTTTTTTATAAATTTTATAAATTTATATTTAAAAACATAAAAAAAATTAAAAGTTGATTTTTTTAAAAGTAAAACAAAAAACAACCATTTTTT